>WUAW01004514.1:10274-28167 GCA_017165845.1 Thaumetopoea pityocampa | reverse complement strand
CATAGAGACATCGTCGGAAATTTCTTGTCTGATAGAAATAATTAACCTCTCATTTTTGATAGAACCATTAGGTCATCATCCAGATCAGGAGTGACTAGCACAAAGGCACCTGTAGACAGACTCGAGCTTCGGCTTGGGCAGTCGCAGAATGAATGTTTATTAGCGTTATAGGCCTCGGTACAGTACGGCATTTAATGGCGGTGGAACGCGGGCTGAGATGCATAATTCTTTAATTAGAATATTGATAATTAAATAAATAAATAATCAAGCACTATTCTAATGTTTTATTGCCTATTCAGCTATGTACTTTTAGCAAAGACCATTCTGCTGGTCATTCAAGAGTTACTAATTTCTCGTCCTTGTGACTTTTATTATTTCTGATATTTGTTTTACGGCTTAGTTCCATTGTTTCGTGTATAAAACTAGCAATTTTTGCTATTGAAAATATTAAGTTACATTTTTGTACCATTTACGAGTATAGAATCTTTCGCTGGCATTATAGGCCTGGCATAATATATGCATCATTCCGGTTACTTCCCGTAGTTACTGTAAAAACCAGCTGTGACACGAGTATGTATCAGTTTAATGGGCAGCAACGTTATCCTGTTATTAAATTAAAATTTACTGCGATCTTCACGTCTACCAATCGCATTAGATTATGATAAATCTCTCCTTTTCTAGGAGATGTTAATGATAATTAACCATCTCTCGCTTCTTCTCTGATGATAAACTTAAACTATTTTAAGTGCATCCATGTAAGTTAACATAACTTATTGTAAGTTCATGTACGTGAACAGTTTTTTGCTAGTTTAAAACTCTATACAAATTCTGGCAAAAGATTAACTTAATATAGATTTTTTAAATTATAATTTGCAAACCCTCCTAAATAAATCCCAATTATTTTTAATTTTTTTTAAATATGAAAGCAATTATTAAGATTTATCGCATAGATATTTGTTTATACAAAATATATATGCTTCCTTTTTAAATGAGTGTAAAAGGGACGAAATGTTATAGCATGAACTGTGTATTATTGCGTTGATCAATATTTGATTAAAAATCAATTTAATTATATCTCTTACCATAAAATATCGTTTGCAATCTTTTCATCGGCTTAACCATTTTAATGTTGAATTTTTTCACCACAATACATATCCCCGACTTCGTCCTTTTGAATTTCAAAACTATATTTCTTAGGCGTAACAAGTTCTTCGTAAGAATATCGAGATATTGAAATATAATTTCAAGGTAAGGGCCTACAATTGAAGAAACAGATATTGAAATATAACCTCAAGGTAAAGGCCTACAATTGACTAAAAGAAACACCTAAAAAAATTAAGACTTGTTAAGATGTCGGAACCTGATAATATATACCTGTTAATATAGATCTGAAACTATTTACCTATTATTTGATACATTTTTGTTATAATTAGTACAAAGCCATCCCAAAACACGTAAGAAAATTAAAAAATAAGGGATTTTGAAAAATGACCGTATAATATGTGATACAACGGATCTACAATACGCAGAAAATACAAATTTTAGTAAATAGGTAAACTTTATATTTTATTCACCTTTAAGGGCAAATTGGCCCTTAAAGGTGAATAAAATATAACCCCGATTAAATAAATATGACCCCGATTGGACGCCCGACGGGGCGGCGGCCAATCGGGGTTCCAAGATACGCTTTTCAACGTTGCGATCCTCTCCCATCCTTTCGAGGTGGCCCAACCAGCGGAGTATATGGGCTTTGACTTCTCCCATGATATTAGGTTCGGCGACCAGCTCCTCAATCTCCAGGTTTTTGCGAACCCTCCAGCTCCCGTCCTCTCTTTGGGTTGGACCCAGAACTATTTTTTACCGGTAAGAAAATATTTTGAGAAGTTGAGTTCGCTGCAAGTTCATGTCTTGATCGTGGATCATGATTCACTTCGCAACATATTGCCAGACGGTCTTGTCACTCAGATCTTTACGGGAAAGGGTAGCCATGATCAACTGGTGTAAGTCAAGACGAGAACCGGAAATGGGCGCCGCTCTGCAACACTCGTCGCTTGAATGACTTTGGATTAGATTTGATGAGTGCTGGGAAATTCCTGCAAGATAAAATCAGCAATGAAGTAATCCGCAGAAGAACCGAAGTCACTGATGTGGTTCAAAGAAGTCCAAAGCTAAACCACAGTGTACAAGGCACATAGCTCGCAGAACCGATGGACGTTTGGGTACTAAAATGTTGGAGTGGCGACCCTGAACCAGGAATCAAAGTAGCTTGCTGAAAGTCACATGTAATCGATAGATGCAGGTGACTCATAGCAGCTAGATGTGGCGATCATTAAAAGAGGTTTATGTCCAGTAATGGACGTCTGTGAGCTGATATGATGATGATATGACGAAGTACTCGAATATTTTGCCTAGTACTCAAGTACTTAGTACTCGAGTCACTGACTCGACTTCTGATTGGATTCTAATTACAACGTGTACTGAAATACTCGAGTACCAATAATATGCTGCTCAACACATTTCTTAGTGAATCACCCAAAGGAAGTGTATGATTTATATGAATTAGTAACGCATATCGTAGGTGTGTTTATGCATATGCGTGCTGTGTGATGACGGCATACTAATAGCGTCACTCTGTCTCATCCCGTGGGCGCTGTGAGTTTTAGTTTGCGTTGTATGATATTACATCAGTATTGACACTATTAACGAATACTCCATCGGGATCCATTCAATAGATTTCCGTAATACTGCGTCATAAATCTTTGCAGTTACGATTTATTTTATTACATGTAAATTTATAATTTGAACTGTAATTATTTAATAAAATAAACGTTAAATAAACGTTAAAGTATCAGCTGAGGGATGTACGAGGATCACGGGCAGCACAGTTATTCAATCAAAATTTACTGCGATCTCCAAGACGCTTGGCAAGAGTGGAGATTATGCAAATCCTTCTTTTTTTACGAAGGAGGCGCATATACAAATAGTGGACTTCCATGGGCTAATAATGATAATGGTGCCGATTCTGTTGTAACAGAACTTAACTAAATTTGGTCCCTCCCTATCTTTTACTAATGTCAAACGTCATAACGAGTTAGTTACAATTTTGGTGTTGTCAGTTTCGTTCAGAAACGTCAAAATTAAAAGATTTAGACGCGATTTCAGAACACACGGACTAAAAATTTTTTTAGAACTTTTGACAGAAATGTAGGTCGGTACTCGCTATAAATGTTTGCTATCTCGTTATGGCGTTTGAAATTAGAAAATGATAGGGAGGGACCAAATTTAGTTAAGTTCTGTTACAACAGAATCTGCACCAATGATGATGCTCTGGTCTATATTTTTGACCATGTGGGTCAATGCTAGGTGGAATGTTAGGTACGTTTAACGCTAACAGGCCCCCGGGTGCATAATAATAAGAATGTTTCTATAAAACTACTTAACCGGTTATAGTGCAGTTTTCCTGCACTAAAATGTACCCATCATCGTAGTAAAAAATATTAACCTGAATATGATTATAATGAAATAACCAGAGCATATGAATATATAAAATACAGTGTATATCGATCACATTTTTAATTTCTGAATTACTATTTATTTATATAATAGTCATTACTGAAGGCTATTATTATTTATATTATTACTGTATTATCGGTGGGTCACTTTTTTAATTTTGGTATTTAAACATTTTGAATAAAATAACACACTAAAATATGATTATATAAATTCAGTGGTATTATTTTGAACAACAAAATAAACGACTTTGAACAACAAACGACAGTTATTTAAAAAATAGAACCACATTTGGAAAATACTCTGTTATTTTAATGACAATAGGTTTCATAATTACAGCAAATATATTAGCATGCAGTCAGCCTGCTTCACTGGCAGACGAGCTTGGGGCCCTCACTGGACTCTTAATCAGACCAGGATGCCACGGCCGACCCCTTCTAGTGCTCAAATGTGGATACCTACTCGATGAAGACTCCAGTCCGGACTCCGAAAGACTACAGAGTCTAGGTGACGTCGACAGTGGGCATAGTACAGCCCATTCCCCTATAGATACTGGACCGAAAAGTATATCTCCAACACCTTTACAACAAAATGGTAAATATTCAACTTCTTTCGAGTATTCAGTATTAAAATTATCCATTAGAATCTGTTTAATTTTACTATTTTTGGTAAATTAATAGGTAATAGATATATGCTGTGTAATGTGGCAGTGGGCAGGGCACCTAGCTCGCATAACCGATGGCCGTTGGGGGTCTTAAAGTACTGGAGTGGCGACCCCGAACCGGAAAGCGTAATGCGGGTAGACCCCCGACTAGATGGACCAATAACCTGGTGAAAGTCGCTCGCAATCGGTGGATACGGGAAGTTCATAGCCGCTCAGTGTGGCGTTCATGAGAAGAGGTCTATGTCCAACAGTGAACAACAGTGAACATCTGTGGGCTGATATTATATAAAGTACACTGGTGATGTAAAGTACTAGAGTACACTGGTGGTCAAGTGGTACTAATCTCGACCTACGATCGAAAAGCGGGTTTGAACCCGCGACCTTTTCGATAGTACCACTGGGCTGTTTCAATCTTATATACGGTTTAAATTGTAGACATTGATGTACTCAATGGAGAACAAAAACATCGTGAGGAAATTTGCATGCTCGCATAGGTGTGTAAAGTTTTCCAACACGCACCAGGCCAGCGCGGTAGACTACGGGCTAATCCCTCTCCTCACAGGGGTCCCCCGTACCCCTGTATCGGGAACAAATATGGACTGGGGATAATGAGATATATACTGCTCAATAATGGTTCTAATAGTCTTTTTACAAATTTGCACACTTATATACAATATATAATAGTTTTCCATTACTGTTATTCCAATACGATAATATAGATTAGAACAAACTAAACTAATGCACACAAATCAGTTCAGCATTGTTCCCACCTAAATTGGGGTCTGTTGTTATTTTAGGGGATGTATGTGTGGGTCGGACTCAGATGATTAATTGTAATTTCACGTTATTCTTGTCCTCATAATACTTACAAGGATCAGATGTCATCGAAATACTAGCTAAGACTCACATGCCTACCAAAATGTCTCGGTGGAGTCAAGATCGTTTTCTAATAAATAATCTATGTTATTATAAAATTGTTAAATGTCGAATTTTGTAAATCAAAGATATTAAAAAAAAATACTACTCGGATCGACTAATTAAGGCGTTCTGAAACCAAATCCATTGATGTTCTTTATTTGTTTGTTCAGGCCTCACGCAAAAATCAGCGGATAGATTATGGTCGAACTTTTACAGTCTTAAAGGTATATTCTGACTTAAATACTTCCGCATGTTTCATTAAAATCGGTGTAATAGTTGAAGATACAGCGTGATCTCTTATTTAGTAGTCGCCGTTAAGGTATGAGAGCTCAAGTAAAAGTGGTATTAAGGCTTTTTATATACGTAAATCTATGATTGTTTCGAAATTTCCAGTGTAGCGGAAAAGTCACATTCACGCTAGTACAAAATATACACGAAAGTACTGCTGCTCTAAAAAAAATATTGATTACAATTTTTCAGTGTCACCGTCATCGAGTTGCAGTATTAGCGGCCTCAACTTTGGAGGAAATATGACAATGGTTCCACACAGTCAGCTTGAGATGCTTGAAGCAACACACAGAGGCTTACACAAGTTTAATCCTAGACACCACGATGAAATTGAAGTGGAAATCGGTGATCCCATTTATGTACAAAAAGAAGCTGACGACTTATGGTGTGAAGGTAATAAATATGTCAAAGGATAGAGCCGCAATATATGGGGAATCTGCTCAACGGCTTTTTCTATTGAGATTTAAGGGATCGCCATGCTACCAAATAAAAATAATTCAGTCAAACTTTTAGCTCTTAATTTTAAGCAGTTCCATTTTTTTTAATAGTAAAATTGAAAATAATGAAAATACTTTGTTTAAGACTCCCAAAGGAACAACAGAGTTTTACAGAAAGAAAAAAATATAGGTAATATTATTTTTAAATACGTTTATGGAAAGTATCACTCACCAAACTTCGTCAAAAAATGTTTTTTATGCTCCTCTATATTCAATTATTTTCAATTATTTTTTGAAGTGGTGGAATAATATGAATAAAATTAATAATTTTAAATTTAAACATTGAACACTGTTTTATGGAACATTATGGAAAAATATTTTATTTTTTACTAAAATACATAACTCATTGAAGAACATAGAAAATTACAAAAGTAGATTTTTATCTTCCCCTAAAAATCGGCTATACTCTTTTTTAAACAAGAAAAATACACACGAATATTTTGGATTTCGATCAAGGGGGTACTGAGAGCTTTGCATCGCAAAGCGGCGGTAAGGAACAAATATTCGTATAGTCGGAAAGAGAGGCCATAATGGAGCACTTAAACCTCACACTTAAGAGAGTCTCAGACTGGGGTGATGCCAATCTTGTGAGAATTAACGCCGCTGAAACGCAGGCGTGTCTTTTCTCCGCCAAATGGAGTTCGTTCACTTTGGCTCCTACTTTCTACAGTGTATCCTTCAGTTACTAGGAATGATGTTAAAATAAATGAAAATTTCTTTTTTTAATCTATAAAAAAATGATAGAACGACATCTGTTAGAGAACGGCGTAAATCAAACACTCTAGTCAATAATTATTGAAGGTTATTTCGGAAAGAACTCCAGTTACAATATTTTTTATATAATAGCACTATACATATACTATACTTACTCGAACGAAAATTATAGTATGTATCATTGCATTTTTGTCGAAATTACGCAAAAAAGAAATATTTTCATTCCCTACTTTAAACCTCAAAGAAAGAACTTCAAAAAAAAATACAAGTTAAGAACAACATTGTCCTAATATGGGATCACTTATTCAGACTCATTATTAACAACTATTAATGTGCCTGATGACTGAAATTTTTTATGGGACTATCTAGAGCATACGTTCTCTCAATAATATAGTATTATCCAAATCGGTTGATCTCCGTTGTTAGACATTTGTGTCGTAGATTATGCAGCATTTAAGAAATAACCTAAAAAAAGTATTACCTTTTATGATAGGTGCATCAGCTTTGGAAAGTCCACGGTTGGGCATGAGCTTGCTCCTTAAAAAACAGGTATTTGCCATATTCTACCTGCCTGGCAGGCGTCTTGGAGATTGCAGTAGATTTTGATTAAATAATGTGATAACGCTGCTCCCTGCTTTATCCTGATACATCCCTTAGCTAGTCCTCACAGTCTCACAGGAAAATATGTATAAAAATAATAATGTCATAAAAGACAAAATACTAAACTACACCTTTTGTCCTTTTCAGGCGTAAATCTAAGAACAGGTCAGCAAGGTATATTCCCTTCGGCCTACGCAGTGGACATGGACTATAACGACTTTGATCCAGCAAATGCCAAAGTTAAGAGGGAGCGATATCTATTAGGGTAATTATAACAGTTTTCACCTCGCAAATAGACATGGTTAAAAGCAGTGGCGTAACATTCTTACATGCCGACTCCAACCAGTTTCCGTCTATAAATTGCATAGTGAATACAGTAATAGAAACAAGTGAACATATAAAGTTTTATATACAAAATTATACATATAAAATAAATATTTAAAAGAGATCTTTACTAAAACCAATACAAAATACACTGTGCACCCTAATCCTTAAACTGTGGTATAAATTTCGTTGAAAATAAATGTAACCGCAGTCCAACATCTTGATACTAAAATTTGTGACCCGTTCTCTTTTTCATTTATTTCTAACATCGATTAAAACAATAGTTTTGCAAATTAAAAGTTTGGAATACAATGATATTGTTTACGTACTAATGTTGTGAGTTCTAGCGTACAAAGTAAAAAAAAACACATTTCACTCTGCCGAACCAATTCATGCATATTTTGTAAAATTTGGTATTAACATAATAATTATTAATAAAAGATTGTAAGAAGTATCAATATCAGTAGGTAATTAATTTGTTATGCTGTGTGAGTTTTTTGTTAAGTAATTATTTAAATTATTTTTATGTGAATACCAGTGTAGGTAATATGTTTTGATCCCTTTAGCAATCTTGACGTTCTCACATAAGGAGGCGAAGGCCCCTTACACTGCATCCTCTGCCAATATAGCCGATACTACTCCTGAGACTGTCAGGTCAGAGAACATATGGGAGTTCCTTTAAATAGGCGCAGACTTCGGCAAGTTAAATCAATTAGTTTCTAACAGAGATACAGCGAAGATACTAGATTTTTAAACTAATCTGCGGTTCGGATCAACGGTTAGCGACGTACTTGGAATACTTCCAGAAATAAACCATATTCGTCACACTAACGGCATCTTAAGCACCCCTGATCTCTGTTCTTATCTTAAGCATCAAAAATTTTAATTATACATATGAACATCTGAAGTCCATATTCGTCCCCACTACAGGGTCAGAACAAAGTAAAACCAGTATTAAGCTGACACATTACACGTTTAACAATTTTTCCTCAGATATATGGGTTCAGTGGAAACATTAGCTCACAAAGGTACGGGTGTTGTTTGTCAAGCTGTCAAAAAGATTGTCGGAGAATGTAATGGTGATCCAACTATGCAACCGTGTATTCTAGAAGTATCAGATCAGGGTCTCCGAATGGTCGACAGATCAAAACCTGACGTAAGTTTTAATATATAGGTAATAAGTTGATTTGATTATTGTGGTTCGATTATTATGGTTAAGTGGTGCTAATAATGAATCAAGATCGAAAACATCGCGTATGCAATCCCGGTCCCGTACAACTGGGATATTGTAAAGATCAATGTATTCAACGGAATAAGAAAAACATCGTGAAGAAACCTTCATGCGCGCATGCCACATGTAGTCTGTCAACCCGCACCAGGTCAGCGTGGTAGACCACTGCCTAATATGCCTCCTTATGAAGGGAGGTCCGTGCCTCTGAAGTGGGGTTAAATATGAACTGAGGATAAGGATTATGATTATTCTCTTCTTCATCCTAGCATTACACCAACTTAACTCAGGAACTGCTTTTATTGCAAGGGATATAATTGTATGAATGAATGAATGACTTTAATTTCGTAACACTACAACGATTCTGTTGTACAGAACTAAACTAAATTTGATCTCTTTTTCTAATGTCAAACGCCAAAACGAGATTGCTACTATCTGTTTAAGGAAACCGTTTGAAAGTGTTTTATCTGTGCAACATAGGATCAGGTTGTTAAGACTAAATGCTAAGGGATGAGATAGCTGACATCTGTCGTTTATGTCACAGACCCGGGAAATCACACAGACACATTACTTCCGGTTGTTCAATGCTTGTAAACATTGAATACTTGTAAGTAATCACGTAGACATATGTAATACTCTACCAAGACCTAACTATGGAGAATATGGTCTCATCGGACAGAGGGATACCGTACTACAAGTACACGCCGGTAACTGTATTCAAAAATGACCACACAAAGCTTGAATGGGATATACCCATTGTCAGGGATAGGACTATTCTCACGAATAAACCTGATATCGTGTTGATGAACAGAACACACTCAAAGTTGTTTCCGGTGGATGTAACCATTTCGTAGGACAAGAGCCTTGAGCATGCAGAGACAAAAAATCTGGATTTTGCGCACGAGGTAACCGACATGTATTGTTGTGGTGCTGGCATAATAATAGTGTCACACCATGTCCTCCCGCGGCTGCTACGAGAACCGGCTAAGGGATGTTCCAGGTAATGGGCAGCAGCGTTATGCTATTATTAGAACAAAATATATTGCAATCCCCAAGACGCCTGTCAAGCGTGAAGATCCCTTCTTTTTAACGAGAAGGCCCATGTCCAGCACTGGACTTTCACGGGCTGATTATGACGATGATAATATACAGGGAAAACTTGGGTAAATCGCATTTACTCCTAAATCGTACCGTACTATTATTTATGAACTAAGAACAGCAGTAGTAATACAAGTAACAAAATCTGGAAACAATAGTCTGTCATTTTGCCTAACCCGGATTACAACTTGTTGCTACAATACCCCCAAAAAATATTAAAAAGGTAAGTAATTATACTATCTTCAGCTAATTTTTTAATTATTTTTTAATCAAAATTATTTGTAGATTACTAAACTTAGTAAAATAATATTAATTCTACTTAAATTTGTGAGCCAATTCATTTTAGAAACTGATGCTAACCGGCTGATTGGTTTTTTTTTGTCGTGGCAAACTTAAAATTTAATTTATTTTACACCTAATACATACTCGATGCTTTGTTTAATTTCGTACCGGTACGGAATAAATATTCTATTTTTGTTTTAGATTTCAGAGGATCAAATGATGTGTCATTCTCCATCTATAATTGCAGTTTTGGAAAATTACGATGATCGAGAAAGTCAAAAAATAGTTAAGAAATACCCTCAGTTCATCAATCGGATCAGACATTTAAAGCATATCTTATATGTACAACCTCCGACAGTCGAAAATGAGTACAAGAAAAACAACAACATTTCAAATTCTTAAAGAGAGCCCGTATATAAGAGAATAAGAGAATAAAAAACGAAGATCATATGTAAATATTTTGAGGAACATAAGGTACTAAAAAGGAAATCTACCAATGCGAAGGAGGATAAAAATATAAAAGTAAATTAGAACGAGAAATAATATTGTAATTTATACAATAAATATCGAAGACACGATTCAGTGTATTCAGTACGTAACCTGGGTTCATGAGCTTTGCGCTGGTGTTGATAAAAATACTATCAACTATTTTGTTGGTAGATTATTGCAAGCAGTTGCAGAAAACAATTAAATATGCTATGCATAATTAAAAAATAATAATATTAATTAATTGGCTGTGATTACGAGACTACAAAAATAATATCTCTAAGTACGGTTTAAGTACAATATAGTAACATTTAAGGAAAATGTTCCTAAGTGCTTTTTTTTTTACTTTTATTTAATCTTATTTTTATAAGAATTTTATAAAGTTTAAATTGGTACTGTTGTTAATTAGTCACATAATAAAATTCTATAAGCATAAACTCTCTATTTATTTGTGTTTCCAGACACACGCTTTTGTTCTTAAGGGGTACGAATTAGGCAAGTTCCCCTATTCTTAATATTAATAATACCCTTTCTCGAATACCGTTTTCTCACACAACTCAAAATACAATTTACAGAGAAATCGAAGTACACCCTGCATCGACTACTTCTATTCATTGAAGAATGTGTCTTTCTGCGCGTTTCACCCCCGCGACCACCGGTATCTGGGTTTCATCACTAAGCATCCGACGCTGCAGCGGTTCGCATGTCACGTTTTTAGAGGTCAAGAGTCTACTAGACCTGTAGCTGAAGCTGTGGGGTAAGTAAAATATTATCATGTCATTCATAAGAATAACAGTCGGCCCCAGTGCTAACAGATTAATAGTTTTACCCAAACATCTACGAGTATGTACGTTCTATTTAAAAAAGTTTAAGGTTAAAACTTTTGCTAAAGATCACGCGGCTGCGCGTGGTGTAACGCCGATGTTAAGGTTGCAATCACGGGTCTGATATTTTTGAAATAAATAATAATTTATTTTTAGCACTTTTCATTCATATTTTTTATAATAAGTCAATGGTCTTCCGGGGAAAACGTATCTATACGGCGAGGCAATAACTATCAACAAATCCTTACGTGGCCGCCAGTGAACCTGTTAATCGCACTAGTTCACAATTACAGTCGATTTAAAATGTTACATGAAACACTGGACACGAAACACAACAGTTTCCGCATTCACCCCTCTTGCTATGAACCGAGAACTTTAACCTCGCCAAATTACATTGTTATTCTACTATGACTTGAGTCATCGGTGACGGCACAACTCGGAAAAGTAACAAAATAGGCTTTATTGTTTTGTAAAAACTACAATAATCGAACAGTAAATGTTAATTGTGTGTAAACATTGGAGGTTTTGAACATTGGAGCGCAGTGTGGGACGGCCACCTACGAGATGGACCGACAACCTGGTGAGGATCGCTGGGTCTCGCTGGATGCAGGTGGCTATGGACCAGTCGCGCTGGAATTCGATTGGAGAGGCCTATGTTCAGCAGTGGACAGCGACGGGCTAAAATGGTTATGATGATGATGAAATGTTAATTTTCATCCATAAATATAATTGTATATTTATAGCTTAATGATTAAATGTGAATTTTAATAAATTGATTTATTCAAATAAAGAATTTATGTTAAAATGTACGTATCTCACAATATAGTGCAACCTAAAATGTGTCCTACTATAATGAGTCGGATTAGTTTGTTGTTTATTCATTCATCCACAACGTTATTTCACTGCTGTAATATTTGTTTAAAAAAGTAACAAAGTACTGTAACAAAGGCAGTAAAGACCAATTTAAAATGAAATCTCTTCTTTTTTTCAATTTTATTAACTCCAGTAACACATTAAATTTTTGTATATATTGAATCACATTGAAAATAGTTTAACAGACGCGACAATATTCATTAAATTTTTGTATACGTACATTGACTATACAGTGGGTATCTAGATATTTTACAATATTATTAAGTTTTAGTAAATTACGTAAAAATATTTTTGCACTTTCTGCCTATGTTGGTTAACAGAGGCCCCTGTTAGACAATGAACGACGTACAAAGGACAGAGCACCAATTAATCATTTTATCCCTTATTAATCAATATAAAGAATAGGAAAAAAATGTAAAGGGAAATACTTATGTACTTAAAACAGAATTAGGCCCATATTCACCAACACATAAATAGATGTTTAAATAAAATCTTAGAATATATTATTAGTTATGTTCATTATGTCGGTGAATATGGGCCACAGTTTATAAAGAAATATGTTAACAAATCGTAAAATTGTACATTTCTCGTTTCAGGAGAGCATTCCAAAGGTTTTACCAAAAATTCATTGAGACAGCGTACCCGATTGAAGATATTTATATAGAATAAATGTTCGGCGGTAATAATTATTGTCATGCGTTTATAAAGCTTTTTTTTTGTTATAATAGCGACAGGTGTTAATAAGTATTCTTGTTATATCTTCGCGCTTGATGTCCAGTCACGCGCTCCCTATGCGGCGCGGCGTATTGATATATCATCATCTTAATCATCAGCCTCTGGAAACCCACTGCTGGACATGGGCTTCCTCCTTAAAAAGGAGGGATTTGCCATAATCTCCACGCTTGGCAGCCGTCTTGAAGATCGCAGTAGGTTTTGATTGAATAACAGAGTAACGTTGCTGCCCGTTATCCTTGTTATCCCTTAGCTGGTTCTCACAGCATTATAGGAAGAGATGTAGTGACGCTATGTCGGCGCCACACACCATATGGATATTGATGTATATAAACCATTAATGCGATCTGTGAAAGAGATCTTTTATATTCGTTAATAATTGGAACATTATACATAGTTTCGTTCAGCGTAAATAATATTTTTGTGACTATTACACAATAGAAATAAACTCATTAATTCTTTAAATCATACTACATGTGAATAGTTTGACAATCAAACTATTTCCTAATTTTCTTTGTTGTTGAGAGAGATTTATCAATCCATTGAATGTTCCATTTTATATTAAAGCACTTTTTTATACATTTCGGCTGTTCATATTATAAAATAATATATTTTAAGGCGCTGTCTCATTGCTGCACATTATCAGACTGAACATGTTTTCGTTTAGTGTAAGTAGACACTAAACTAAAATACACTTAGGTAAAAACGTTCTCTACTATCTACGCAAACGCTAGGCGTTAATAGATTTCCGATAGTGTCGTTTTCTCGACAGTGTCATTTGATAACTTGGATTTTAGTCGGATATATCATATGTGTTGAGTTACATAAGCAATAAGCTACGTGAGTTATTATATTATTTCTCACGTAAAATAGATCTACCTACTAGTGAATTAATTTTATTTTTTCATGTATATTAACGTATTCAGGGGCTATACTATGCCACAGATCATGTTTCATTGAGTTTGTTACTGAATTAATCATTGTTAATTGCGCTCGTCTAATAAGCTCATTCTAACATCTACTTAATGTCTACAGGAGTTCTACTCGTTCAATATTCGGAATATACCTAAGACTATGGATCTGAAGTACTGTTTCAAAACATTAGTACCTGCAGGGATTACAAAGGCTATGGAGTTAATATCAAACATTAGTTAATCACCATAAAGAAAATTAAAATATAACTGCAAACCCTCCGGGCTTGCAGTTTAAGCCGGGGTGATAAATTCAGTAAATAATATAAATGTGGATATGTATGTACACTAGGTATGCTGGAGTAGAAATGTAGAGACACACTACTTCATAACCGAAGGCACACGAAGCTAAAAGGGGTCGCGTGACTGTGCTAAGTAAGCGCAGTAATGGGACCGCGCCTTTCCCTATTTAAATCAACATTCGAGTCTGTTTTTACCACAAAATTTTGTCGGTTCTACCTCCACAAAACGCCTTATTCCATTCGTGTAGCAATAAAGTGTTGATGTTAATTGAGTGTTGCGCTTAATGTCTGTTACATTCAACTCGGTCGTTGTTTCATCATATCGACCTGATGTTGTGATATCGCCTTACCAATACGTTGAAAGCTACTGAATAATTAATGGCTGGACGGATGGATTTGTGTTATATGCGGTTTCTTAAATGTGTTTGTTATATACGATGTCGTATTTTGTCGTATATTGGTTTTTCAACCAATTACGTTAGATAATATACTTACATAATTAATAACTTACAGTGAAACTAAATATTTACAAGTATATAATATACGTAGTATAAAGCCAGTAAATAATAAAGCGAGCTTATCGCAACAGCAGACAACGAACTGCTATTTAATCGGTAGTTTTACATAGCACTTTATGCACGCATATATAGCAAACAGTAGATTGAAATAGCATAAAAGTATTTTGGGTAAGTACATATTTGATTAATGACGTTATTTTAATTATAACATAAAACAGACCCACTACGACATCTCAAGCGCATATTCATCATCATCATCATTTCAGCCTATAGCTGTCCACTGCTGAACATAGGCCTCTCCAATCGAATTCCAGCGCGACCGGTCCATAGCCACCTGCATCCAACGAGGCCCAGCGATCCTCACCGGGTCGTCGGTCCATCTCGTAGGTGGCCGTCCCACACTGCGCTTGCTAGTACGTGGTCGTGGTCACAAGCGCATATTATCAGTGCATTATGGTTTCAAGGTTGATATGAAAATTATAATTATTCAGTAGCTCCAATATATTAGTAATATAGTAACGTGATATTTACTTACATAATTGCATTATTTAGAGATAAGCGATCTTTTCGGCTATATAAGATTACTTATAATGAGAGAGATTATATCACCTATATTCAAACTTGTGATAGAAACACATATTAAGATATAATTATGTAAGCTTGTGGTTGTTATTGGTTTCAAATCGCGTTGAATGGCATGTATCAATGACACCCATTATACATAGTATTTTCTAAACTTTCGGGATATTAAGCTCATATTTATAGTTCACTTCGCAGGACGTATCACAGTCCTGCGAAATATTCTATAAATTTTAATTCACTTAGGCCTGAGAATAATTCTCATTGGTGAGTGATATTTTGAAAAAAGGTATTACGTATTAATACTTATTTAATTACCTATTTATTATAATACAGAAATATGTATTAAACTGTGGTATTGTAACACTGATAGCAATATGTGAAGAACCATGTACATAGTTAAGAAATTGTAATGTTTTTTAATGACGTTGGATTTATACTTTTGAAATGTCAGTAAATAACTAACTTTCAGTACAGGACCTAAATTCTTTTGTAAGAATAGTCAAAACTAAAAGTGAGATGCAACCGTATAATAAATTTTTAACAATTGTTTTCCTTGTGAATAAGAAAATGATTAATTTTAACCATTAATAAAATGGTTGTTCGTTTCACTACAAATTACTTTTATTTTTTAATAACTTAAAGCTCGTACCGAACTCGTTGACCTGACAACTTAGGTATGTAAGTAGTGTAACGGAGAAGCTAGGCAAATATGCCGTACAATAATTGTATTGCATTACCAACAATCTGAAACAACCAAAGTTTGGTCAGTGAATTCCACGCGGAATGTTCTAGAAAGCCAGATTGCCACAGAACATTACATCGTTGACATTATTATTAATTAATTATTTGTTTGCCCAATGACAATAAGTGATTTCAGTAGATATATACACTTATTATTAAAAATATCTAATACATTCACTATAGAACCGTCTACTATGTGTAATGAAAAGCCATAACCTCCAAAAAAATGATATTAGTCGTATAAAATTGTCACATTTTCCCCAAAATTATACCAATCGCTGGTATAATGAACGTCGTGGAATAAGAATGAAATAACGTGGAGGATGTGAATTAAAAGTAGTAGACTAATTGCATTCTAATCGCGAAATCGGAATCTCCTAATAATTTTGTTAAATCGAGCCTCAACTTGTTTCATTTGAGGAAACATGTTGCTGTAGTAGTTTTCTATAAAACTGTAACAGACAAACACCCAACGCGGATTGGATGCATGTACTCCTACATAAATAAAATCTCATCTTCCATGTATTCGCCGAAATTTTTTCCATGAAATCAAACGATTTTATTTTTCAACGATAACCGAAACCGTCTTCGATTTTTCGCGTTTCCAAGGACAAAATAGCACTATGGGTTTTCACTATACAAAAAATAATATTTAGCAACTAGTGGCCACTGATGTTATAACGTAAATTATTCTGAATAAAAACTCAAACTGTAATAATATTTATTACGCTTACGATTACGTCATTACGATACGGGAAGTTGGTCTAGAATTTTTTTGTAATCACATTACTTATATATTATTTTATATTATATTTGTCAACACAGTGATAGATTTAAACTACATATTTCTTACAAAACGCAATATATACAGCACTTAGAATAATTAAGAAAACTTAATCAGTCGTAGGAAACCCGACAGCAGTGAAGCTTCTTACACATGGAATGTACTCGTATACTTTTTATTTAATATAAATTAATAATACATATGAATGATAACAGTACAAGAAAGAAAAAAATAATATTCTCTTTCTCGCTTATTCATATAGTTCACACTATGTGCTTCGCAGACAATGAGGTGAACGTCGAACCAACGTCGTATCTTTAAGGTTTCATTAGTGAATTGGGTTCATCACAAACGTGTGTTAAAAAGCTTCGCTTCTTCAAAATTGATAGTAAGCATTTTATGAACGTAGATATAAATCCTGAAATTATCTGCTAGCTAGTAAATAGACATTTATGTACTGGTGAGATATTTTTAAGATCATGACGATATAGTTAAAATATCTTACTGAAACCCCGATAAAACATGGATGCAAACAATTTGCAGCAAATTGTTTATCACAAACTTATTATACAGTGAATCCAAGGCTCTGTTAAGCCTCTAATTCGCATAGGCGTTGTATCTTTCGACACTGTAACACACTATTATGATACTTTAAAACTGTTTTATATTAGAATGTACATAAAAAAAATTACATTCAAAAACTATAATGGTATATTCGTGATAATATTTCATTACGACAATTTGACTCATTTGGATAGTCTTTACCGATAATATTACACATCAAAATTATATTTCCATCAAAATACACTTGCAATACAATGTCAATGAAGGCAGAGTAAAAATTATGCATCATTGGATACTAACGTGATACAGCACGGTTATACATACATGATGTAGCACTGATACTGTGGTGATAAAATAGCAGTAAATGAAGATCGTATCAGAAACTTCTCTACGAGATCGAGTCAGAAATGAGGAGATCCGTAGAAGAACCAAAGTCGCTGACATAGCCCGTAG
>WUAW01004514.1:150-10165 GCA_017165845.1 Thaumetopoea pityocampa | reverse complement strand
CGTATCACTTTCCAATATGTTTACCTCAATGAACCCCCAAGCACTCGCATATTTGCAATCATGCACTAGCGGTGTTTATACAATAAGTTTTTATCGATACAGAATTGTTATTGTGACGTTAAAATCACCATGATGTAGTACAATAAAATAATTACATATATACATACACTTACGCCTTTTTCCCTGGCTCTCCGGCGGGGAATCGAACCCCGGTCTCCCGCATTACAGGACCACTATACTACCGAAGAATTGGGGTAGGCAGAGACCACTACTTTCCACTTGCTACGAACAAGGTGGCTGCCCGTAGCCCACTTTTCGCCCTCGCGGGAAACGAGACGTGTCGGGTGGCGAACCACGACGCCGCCATTTTTAAGGTTCAAAATCGTTAAAGTTCCTTATCGAGTTCCCACGAAAAGGAAGGAAAGGTACGAGGTTGAGAAAGGAAAGGTGTATTGAGCAATGAATATGGAATTTGGGAAAAGGACTACAGGATATTGGATACTACTATCTCGGAAGGAGAAGGAAGAGATAGTAGTAGCTCGGAGGGTCGGGGTCGTTCACCCGTATACTTAAGTCTATTTGCCGGACAAGCTAAAAGACAAAGTACTCCCTGACCATAATAATAACGTTAATACCATAATAAAATAATAACGTTTATTTATTTTGCGTTATTGTGACATTAGTGTGATAAAAGCGCTCTGATGTACATATAATAATACAGTGGTATTATAGTCTGGGTGACGCTTTTGGTTGTTTAGTATTATTGCGATGATAAAATGCGATTTCAGGTGATAAAGTATTATAAACTAAGTTTTGGAATATAACTTTACATGTTGGTACATGATAAATAATTTTATTATTTCTAGAATATAATACTTGTATTCAAACATCGGGCCTAACTGCGCAATTATATGATTTTTTACGTATATTGTATTTTGTAATTGATGAATTTGAGATCCGTGCTGTTGTAACTAATGATACTTGCTAAACAAAACTGTAAATTGAATGTAATCAAAATTGCTGATCTTGATAATCAAAAAGCATATTAAGGAAGATTAAAAACATTCGCGCTTGTTACTCAAAATTATTGCACTACACACACACACATACATATCAAAATATCAAGGTAGTTCTAAGAAGCGTACTTACAATTTTTCCTTTGTTATTGACTAGCAAGGAGGTTAGTTGTCTTAACCACAAACTTATAATAACCAAATAGACACACGGAATAAATAAGTGCATAATTATAAAATTGTCTGCTAATATTTGGTTCCGTTTTTGATTGGAGATTTTAACTAGGATAAAAATGATCGCTAGGCCCGCTGTCAACGCGGAGAGACAGCATCTCCTGCATCTTCTATCGTATCTACCATGGTGAGTGCTCCTAGGAATTGTTTGCTAATTGCAGCCGCTGAATTTCATCACCGCACATCTCGCGAAAATTAGAATTTCGATCACTTGGATAGTTGGTGATCTACCACCGTATGTTTCTACACACTACCAACCTGTGGAATGAAATCCCAGCGGAGGTTTTTTCAAGCGGACACGACTTGTGGACCTTCAAGAAACGAGTTTACACTTTTCTTAAAGGCCGTTAGCACACCTGCGATATCTCTGCTGTTGTGAGCGTCTATGGGCAGCGGTTATCACTTACCATCAGGCAACCCGCTTGCTCGTTTGCCCTCTCATATATAAAAAATATAAATTTGAACTGTCACAAGATAAGATTGATATTTTTATTAGATGTCTCACAATGATTAATAAATATAACTAACTTATCATTCTTTAGATAGTTATGTGAATGAATCATGTTGTTTTGATTGGTTTATAGCCTGGAAGTTGCAGCTGTTGCTTTCGTGCGTATGATCAAACGTATGATCAAATTTAATTACAAAGTACTGATAGATAATATTTTGAAAGAATATACTTTTATTGAAGATTAATTTCTAATTTAGATATTTATGAATAATAAATCAGCCTGACATTAAGAAAAACGTAATCAACTTCGTATATATACTAAGTATTATTACTGATACTCGTATGCTTATTCAACTGTAACTATAGACCTAGCAATTTGTATTATTTACGTAAGTGTACAAAGGTTTTAGAGCACGTTGGCAATTTTGTATGTAGAGATAAAAAATGTCATAACTAAAGTTAACTTTTAAGTCATTTATTTGCTAATATACGTAATATGTACCTATATTATTAAATAGCGTTATTCTACTTAATTGTAAAGTTTTAATAAAGGTTAACTATAATGCGAATGGAGACTATTTCGAATCATGATTAAAAAATATGGTTTCTCTCGATTTCTGTAGTACTTTCATATTTTGTTGATACTGTTTTACTTGCTTACCTGTTTTATATTATATTTGGTACATTGTGTTTTAAATAACTGTTGTTATCTGAGGAAGCGCCATTATGAGATACAACTACTACTGTTTGCTGGTTAAAAATAGTCTCATTTGTAATTATATTTCACCTAATTGTACATATGAACGGAAGAGGAAGTATTCAACAAAGCTGGCTAAAACTGTGACTCATAAAAAAAAGTAAAAAAAACTATTTATTTTTTCAGTAAATATCATAGCATACTCGTCATATTATTATAAGGCATTAAAATAATATTAACTAAATTTGGATTATTTATTTATTTTAGTTAAACCTCTTAGTTTCGCTAGCAACAATTTCGTTTATATGGTTTGCTCGCAACAACAAATGGCACAGCGGTTGAGGTATGAAGAGGTAACATATTATATACAGATAAATAAACGCAACTTTTAATATTTTAGTATGTACTATCTTGCGCACGCGCTGTCATTTGTTTTTTTTGCATATTTTCTTGCATCTTACCCTTAGACCAGAGTTTACCATGTTACCCTTAATCCATTATTAGATTGACTGAAATTTGATGCAAGTATGTGTCTAAGTACGGCCGTATAAGTGGAAGATGCTTAAATTTTTTCAGTGGTGCCATACATAAAAGTAGAGAGTTTGTACGAAAACGCCATCATGATAGTTGGTACACAGGTTCAGAGCTCAAAGCCAAACTTCAGCGCAATTTATGATGGGAGACGAATATGTATACATAGGACCCATTGCGATGGCACCAATATAATATTATAATAACGTCACTCCATTTCTTTCCGCGGTTACTGTAACTGCTAAGAGATGCACCCAAGAGGATAATGGACAGCAGTGCTATCCTATTCAATCAAAATCTATTGTGATCTCCAAGACACCTGTCCAGCGTGTATATTATGGCAAATCCTTTCTTTTCAAGGACGACACCCTTGTCCAGAAGTGAGCTTTCAAGGGCTGATGATGATAATAATGATGCTGATGGGACACATCGGCTAACCAGGTACATAGGTTCAAACAATATAAATGAGCCGCGTTCAGAAGACTACGTGACATCTCGTCGAAAATACGGCAACGCATTAAGGCTAATAAATTTAAACAGTACGTGTTGCTAATGGTGACAACGTACGAATTCGAAACGGCCAGCAATTGAAGCCGTTGTTAGCAGTTCAGTTCAATTCATGGCGAGAGCTCGAAGTTTCCTCGCATGATTGACTCCGAGAATAGGAAACAGACGTTGAGATCCCAAAGTATTAGGTGTGGGCATGACGAATTGAAAATGGTAATATGGGTCTTCCTCATGGGATTAGGTGACACGAAGACCAAATAAAGACCCCCAGGGATTAGCATAGACCACATTACAATATGAAATTTAAATTTTTCGAAGCATGCAGCGCTACCTGCTGTCAGTGACACATTAAAAGTCGATGAATTTGCATAAATTCAATATTAGTTAAATAGGAAATCTACACAAAACCGAAAAATATGGCCAATTAGTCTAAGAGGTAAAAAAGTTTGGGAACCTCTGGTATACATAGACAGCATTTGATATCAATGGCTATGTGGTGCCGACATAATGATAGCTTCACTTCATTTTTTTGTGTGGATGCTATCAGAAACAGCTATTAGATGTACCAGGATAATAGGCAGCAGAGTTATTCTGTTATAAGTGTAAGGATTATGGTAGATCCTCTTTGTAAAGAGGAGGTACTTCCACGAGGGAGGGAGGACTTCCATGGACTAATGGTGATTATATGGCGCTGAACTTATGATTAATAATTAATTAAGTAATTAAGTAGACCTGACAGGTTTGGGCAAAGATTTTGGATGAGGGGTTGACTGTATAAGATGTTGTGTAGGCACATGTAAATATGATAAATATACAAAGTTGAGTACAAGGTAAGCAAAATGTATGCGTGAGAGAACAGTATGTATGATGGGCCAGTTACTGCGCACTGATTTGATTGGAAATTTGTTTTCATGATCAGCACAAAAGTTGAAATACCAAAATCGTGTTCAGTCAATACGCAGGACTTGGACAGACTGGCGTAGGGCCGATACATAATATATTTTTTCTACTTTAATTCGAGGATATGCTATAAGTGATGTGGCTGTGGGACAGGTTTAAATAACTAACGGCCGTTTAACGACCTCTCCCTAGCGATGACTAGCGTCACCCACCGAACTTCATTCACAAGTCGGGATCAGTGTCTTCCGAAACACGGAGGATATCAGCCACCCTAGCCAAGTTAACATTCGACAATCGTTACCGCTAATAGAAAGGAAAAAATGTATTGGAATGACACTTCTAATCACCAAGTCACACCTGAATTATCGAATAGAAGTGTCATTCCAATACATTTTTTCCTTTCTATTAGCGATAACGATTGTCGAATGTCAACTTGGCTAGGGGGCAGGTCTAATTACTAAAAGCTGAATTCCCTGCATGTCACTGTAATAAATTTTGTAACAGCGCCATCTTTCGTTACGTATCTATTTTCAGTTATTAGTATTTACTTAGTAAACATAAAAAGAACTTGGAAACTTTAAATTGAGTTTGGGCTTACAAAATGCCGAGAGAGGTCGCTAGTATAAATCCGATAGGAGTAATCCAGTATAAACAGACTTAAAAAGTTATGACTCGTCTCTTATGTGTGTAAATATTTGGATTTTATATGTAGAAGTACACATCTACACTTATAAATATTTAGTTACATCTCAAGGGTAGGTCTCTTCTATTACAGCTTTAAAAAATTAAATCTATTAGTGTTCCAGAGAACGGCATTATTTATCTATACTATTATAAAATTGTTAAATGTCAAATTTTCAAAAATTAAAGATATTTAAAAACAAACTACTCAGATCGACTAAATAAGGGCTTCTGAAACCAAATCCGTCGATGTTTGTTTGTTTGTTCGAGCTTCACGCAAAAACCAGCAGGTATATTTTGATCAAATGGAAACAATCTTAAAGGTACTATTCCGACAAATAATGCGGCATGTTTCGTCAAAATCGGTCCAGTAGAATTGAAGATATAGCTTGTTCCCTGTTTTAGTAGCCGCCCATAAGATACGAGAATTCAAGTAAAAGATTTTTAGGAGTTTTTTTATATAAATCTATAATTGTGTCGGGATTTCCCATCTATAGTGTGTCCACTATGTTATTGTATTCTAGACAGCTCACACAGAGTAGTATACTTTGTTCTAGCGTCCGCGAATATACACTAATTCCAAACAAAAAAAAAATAGGTGACAAGCCGTCATATTCATTGACAAGATCACATCAGCTAGAAAGCAATTTTAGGGATGTTGTAAATCGATAAATGAAAATCGATTATGATTTTGTGTGCAATTATTAATTATTACATACATACGCTCACGATTGTAATCCCTTTCGGAGTATATGAAAAACCTTGCGATATTGTTTATTATTATTTAAAAAAATCTAGAATACGTATTACAATCCTAATTACCTAAATATTTTTAAAATAAATCTGATGCATATTATTTTGTAAATCGAAAATTATACAACCAAATAAATATTGAAATGTTTATTTTTACAAAATTATTCATTATCTACTGACATACTCTCTTCGTCTGATGATAAATCTTCACCGACATGAATAATTAAGGGTTGTTCTCTTATATTATCGAAAACGATATCTCGTTCCCAGTCCGATAATATTAATTGTTTAGTCCTTTCTACTACACCTGCCCAATTTTCAGCGGTAACGTGTTTACATGCATCATTCAACAGTTCCAGCATCTTATTTGCTGTAAATGGTGGACCTGTATTATTTCATACTACATACCCTTTTACATTTGCTCATATTAATTCAATGGCGTTGTACTGACAGTGGTACGGCGATAGTTTTAGAACTGTGTGCCCATATTCTGCTGCAAGTTCGTCCACAACGTATCTTGGTGGTTGTCGGATTTCTTTTAATATACAGACCAACTCACATTTTAACATGACTCATCTACGTTGTGGCCATGATCTTCATGATCATGACCATGGCCAGTTTATAATGTCGAACTTTTTGTTGGCTTGCGTAGGCATTTTATTCATTATTCGAGAGTGATATGACGCGTTATCCATAATAATCACTGATGGTTCCTTCAACTTGCTCAATAAATCTTTAAACCATCTTTCAAACACTTTTGAATCTCCTCGTGATAATCTTTGGATATTTTCGATTTATAGACAGCAACGCTCCTTTGATAAATCCTTTCATAGTTCTCGCGTGACATATAATCAGTCTTTCTCCTTTTCCTATAGACACTTTCGAGGTCGACGCTGCAGTGTCATCCATCCAGCCCCTTCATAAAGTGTGGTTGGCATTAAGCCACGTTTCATTTGTAAATACCACGTTTCCCCAGTCCTAAATTCACTTAGCTTCGCTCAAAAAATTACACTGAGCTAGAGCAATGTCTGTGCGTTCCATCAATAGTTTTCTTTTGTCCGCTTTTTTAAATGCGAATCCTGTTTTATTCAATACTTTTGCCAGCAAAAACTTCTGCCCACGGAACAAGCCACAGTCGCGAAGCGAAATGGTTAACTTCCTTAGTGTTGGGAATTTATTTCTCAGATAATAGTCACATACGTGTCGTCGTATTGCGTCAGCATCAAATTCGTCCACATTAGTTATTACGAAAGGTCTCCTTTTCTTTTTTGGTGTTGAGCTTTTTCTTTCGGAACTGATTTTTCCATAGACTTCTTTAGTTCTATTTGTCACAAAACCAACACTGATACCTAGTGCTTTCGCAACACGCTCACACATATTTTCCAATGGCAAAAGGGGTCCACCATTTTGATATTCCTTTTCAAAGTAATCACGCAGGCGTACCACCAACTCCCTTGATTGTCCTTTCAACTCAGTCTCCCTTGATTCTCTTTCCCTTCGGCATGTTTAATTTAGTTCTATGCACTTTATTTTTAAGACGGAGGAATACAGTGTACTCTACTCAACGTATTAAAAATGGGAAAACACTCAGCAAACAGAAAAGTAGTGACTAGCGCAGGCGTCTCGTTGCGAGTGTTTAATAAACAACATGGCGGCGGTGGCATCATATCAGTGTGGTCAGGACATAGATTTGCTACCATAAACAAGATGACTGTATTTTTATTCTAATAAATTAAAACTAATTAAATGTTAATAAAAAACGGCGAGTGACTTAATAAATAACATATTAACTATGAAATACTTTATAATGTACTTTTGTTAATTATTTACTTACAATAATTAACAAAAGTACATTATAAAAAAAAAGAACGGTAATATTTTATATTTTTAATCGAGTTTTTTAGTGATCGATTTCGATTGTAACGATCTATATTTAATATTTTCTTGCAATCACTAGTTCCATCTGTCTAGAATACAATAACATAGTGGACAGACTATAGCGGAAACCAACATTCACGCAAGCAGAGCCGCGGGCAGAAGTTAGTTTTATTATAATTATTTTATTTCATTGTGAAACTGTTTCCATTCGAGTCGATGCAATCAGGAAAAATAATTGGGTCAGATAGAAATTGGTTCGTTAAACAAACTCAGTTTCAAGCCACTCCTGTTTCTGATTATAACTATCTGTCGATAAAACTTTGTTTAAAAGTATTAACTGCTTACTTTATAAGCCTGATATGAATGTATTCCGCTACTCAATCTAAATCCAGGACTTTCACGCACACCAGCATCGTTCTGAAATTCTTCAAACTTTTTTTTTATAAAAGACCTCCCGCATTAGGTTTAATTCCTGTGTCGCGAATGGAAACAGACGAAAAAAAGGCGAGGTTGTATGAATGTATGTATTGAATTGTCAAAAGAGCATCTGCATGTTGGCTTCAGCCACATGCATGTGTTGGCTTCGCCTTATAAAAGTCCGGGTCACTTGGTTCGCGATTTATGTTGTTTGATAAACATTATAATAATATTTTGGATATATTTTTTCTGCATACCTAGATCTAGCCGTATATTAGTATACTCGGGTACGAACAGTCGTACTTATCACAAAAAATTTTGTTCCTACCAGGATTTGAACCCGGGACCATTTAGCATAGAAAATAGGATCACTGCCACTGAACCGATCACTCGTTAAATGAATAAGAATCGTATCTGTTGTTTCGACAAATACTATAATCATTTTGTGTTGCGATATCAGCTCTACCCACGTCTCACTGAATAAGTAATATGGATTTTCTATTTGTACAATATTTATACAATATTTACTCTAATGATATTAACTTAGGACGAAGACTGTGTGTTCCACCGGATCGTGTTTAGTTGTCATATTGTGTTATCATCACTTATGTGTCATGTTCCAATATCGCCTGCAGCATTCGCCAATCAGAAATATTTTCCACAACTATTAACGTAATCCATTCTGATTATGATCTTCATAGCACTCTGTATTTTCAGACATTGACACATATCTTCATAATATAATCTTTATCATACTAACAGCTCACTAATTTAGATAATAAACAAAAAATAACATCAGCTTTTTATTTCCTTTCATTTTTAATAAAAATCTTGAACCGTTTTAATATGATTTAATATAATTCGAAGAACCCTATATTTCATCATTATCATCCCTAGTCCATATTGTTCCCACTACAGGGGCACGGACCTCCCCTGATCAGGAGGGGGATTAGGCCATAGTCTACCATGCTGGTCTAATGCAGGTTGGTATACCCTATATTTAATGTGTGTCATTTCATCATCATTATCATTATATCAGCTCATAGACGTCCACTTCTGGACATAGTCCTCCTCTAATGATCACCACACCGTGTGGCTGCGAGCCGCATTCATCCACCGAGTGCCCGGAATCCTAATTAGGTCTATGGCCCACTTAGTTAGAAGTCAATTTCCGATTCAGGATCGCCGTTTATCACTTTAAGTCCCTAATGTGCATCAGTTTTTCGCACTACATATGTGCCCTGCCCACTGCTACTTCAGACTTCCAATCCTTTAAGCTATGTCTGTGACTCTGGTTCTCCAGTGGATTTCCTCTTTGGTTTTGTCTTTTGGGAAAACTCCGAGCATAACTCTTTCCATTTATACGTATTATATTTCGAGTGTCAATGGATTCAAATTGTTAAAATTATTATGTAGTTTAAATTTATTAAATGTAATAATTTTATGTAAATTAAAATAATGAATGTATGTGACATTCATTATTTCAATTTACAATAAAACAACTTATTGTAAAATATAACATGTGAAATAACTCATGTTACTACGTTTATTGTGAATATCTATAAAATCATATTAAATATATATTAATATCTATTTATATATATTCGTCAACAATTTCAAGAGTAGAGTTTCCAACAGTCAGTGTTGTGGGTGCAACATGGACGTTAAACATGACCTTCGTTTTGTCCATGTTCATTTTAAGACCCACTTGTTGGGAAACCCTGTTGAGGTCACCGAGCATTTGTCCAAGATCTTCCAGCGACTCAGCCATGACCACTATATCGTCGGCAAATCGAAGGTGAGTGTTGACGAATTGTTGACGAAACTCTTGAAATTGTTGACGAATATATATACCTGGGACAGGTAGTCCGATTAGGTAAGTCCAATTTTTAGAGAGAAGTCAATAGACGGATCCAACTCGGCTGGGCAGCGTTCGGTAAATTACAAAACGTC
>WUAW01004511.1:45215-55589 GCA_017165845.1 Thaumetopoea pityocampa | reverse complement strand
TCGGTGGATGCAGGCGGCTCATAGCTGCTGGAGACCTATAGACGTGGCGTGGACATCGGTGGCCTGATATGATGATGATATGTATATACGAGTATAATGGAAACGTAGTCCATCTGGTGATCTCTCTGCGACGTCCAATACGCCGGCCAAGAGTGAAGATTATGGCAAACCCCCCTGTTTCAAGGAGGAGGCCCATGCCCAGCAGCAGCAGTCCACGGGCTGATAACGAAACGAAAGCATGAAATGAAAATTAAATGCAGCTCGATTTGAAAGTATATATGTACACACATACGCTTATATGGGTCAGCAGAGACCACAGTCCGACACATATATTTAAAAGTTTGTAACATTTTGTGGTTTTTTTACAGGGATCTCATCTCCCCACTCCCCCTCCTCCTCAAGCCATCCCCGAGTACATCGCTCGGTCTCTGGAATACATCGCGGCCCATCCCTACGTGGAGAAGAAACTGTAAATAGTTTAATAAATTTGTGTAAAGATTTCAGCCAAACCCAAAACCAAGTTAACATAAAAGATGTAAGATGGCGACGAGTAGCATGGCGTTAACGTTTTTTTTGTTACTTTTTTATTTTTTAGACAGTAAATAATATAAAAACGTTTATCAAATTTATCGGTTTTTTTATTAACACAATATACTTACTGTAAAAAGCATATGAGATAATGTCTGTCTCATATGATATATTGTCTCTCTCGTATGAGATAATGGTGCTGATTCTGTTGTAACAGAACTTAATTAAATTTAGTCTCTCCCTATCTGTTTCTGATGTCAAACACCAAAACGAGACAGCTACAATTTTGGTGTTGTCAGTTCGTTTAGACACGTCTAAATTAAAAGACTTAGACGCGATCTCGGCATATACGGACTAAAGATACGCAAAAACGCAACATTTTTTTGAATCGTTTAACAGAAATGTAGGTCGGTTCTCGCTATAAATGTTTACTATTTTGTTTTGGCGTTTGATATTAGAAAAAGATAAGGATGGACTAAATTTAATTAAGTTCTGGTACAACAGAATCAGCAGCAATGTCTCTCTCATATGAGATAATGTCTCATAATCTCATATAAGATAATACTGAACACAGGTTTGTAAGAAGACTAGTTGAAACTCACAGCTTCGCTTGCAATATGTTGGAATGGTGATTATGATAAATATTATGTACATCCTTGGTATTAAACCAGCCTCTTTACCAAATTTCAAAACAGTCGATCCAGCCGTTGAAAAAAAAAATAATATTTTGGACACTGGCACATTGATCTAGTTTCAAACTAGGATTCCCTGTATCTTGGGTAACAGACAACGATATACACACTTATATAGATAAATACAATAAATGAATAGATAAATACGGCCATGTCTCGGATACAAACATTTGTACTTATCAAACAAAGATTGCCCCTACCGGTATTCGAACTCTGGACTCATTGGCACGGAAAGCAGGCCACTGTGCCAGTCTGTCGTCAGACATAACAAACAGAGAGTCAAATACACGCTTTTATTTTATTAGTGTGGGTTGTTCAGTGTGTGTTGAACAATAAGGACAGAGACAACAAAAGGCAATATTTTTATTTGTTAAATAAAGCAATATTTTAACAACGCATTATAACTAATGCAAGTACAGTACGAATTATGTTGCCAGCCTCTGTAAGTTCTTTGAAATGAATTTGCAATTGTTTTTTTTATGTAAGAGAGGGCAAACGCGCAAGCGGATCACCTGATGGTAAGTGATTATCGCAGCCCGTAGACACCCGCAACACCAGAGGGGTCGCAGGTGCATTGCCGGCCTTTAAAAATAGTGTAAGCTCATTTCTTGAAGCTCTCCAAGTCGTATCCGCTTGGAAAATCCACCGCTGGGAATTGTAATCTCATTATTTAGTTTTCACATAATAACGGTTTCTCTAAGCTAGCATTTCCCAAATTAGTTTCAATCCTGGCCTTTTATGCTTCCCTTTCATAATCGATAAAATGATGTTTTATAAACATGAAAAATATACATACATATCGGTATCCCACAAGGGTAGGCAGAGGCACACAGTTTGCCACATATTACTTCCTGAAAAACTCTCTCGCATCATCCACATCCATACCTCTTTTCATACGCTTTTGACGATTAAGGGTGCTAAGAAGTTGAACTTATTGAAAAATATATTTTGATATTTGCATAAAAACATGTTATTATAAGCAGGATGATGAAAAAGGATAATGTCATTTATCATGTCAGAATGTCACCAGGTAGTGATGAGTGTATGGCAGAATTTTACATCCTACCACCGTGCCGGCGGTTAATGAATGGGTGTTGTATATATGCTATGTTGCTATTAAATGTTTTCACCGTGGATCAGATTCCTGCGATAATGTTTACATTCAAGATTAATGCTCTGTCAAAAATGCAAGGTATTATGTATGTATGTATGTAGGTCGCCATATTATAATAAAATGTAAGCGACCATCTCCAATAACGTCCATGAGCATATACACTTATCACACAAAGTTTAACCCTACCGGGTTCGAATCCGGGACTCATTGGCACAGAAAGCAGGCTCGGTACCTTTATGGCAATCAGTCGTCAATTAAACGTCCAATCAAATATTCTGCATTGTAATAAAATGAAAGATGAGAGAACAAAACGGTTATTACATACATACTTGGGAATACAATAAACTAATATGTAATAATAAAATTAAATATGATAACAAACTGATACATAATAGTGTAATAACAACATACTTAAAAACAAAAAATAAGATTACGACGGTTCTGTTAACTCACGCAAAAGGAGTTTGCGGACATCCTTCTTGAACGAATTATATAAGCTGAATTCAGTAGGAAAAGCATTCCAAAAAAGAATAGATTGTAGAAGAAAAGAAGAATTAACAACACTGAAACTATGAGAAGGGCACAAGAGAAGTAAATTATTGAAGCAACAAAAGTTTTTATCATGAACAGAACAAATGTATTGAAAATTAAACAAAATGTAAGTATGTTCTTAAGGAGAAACCAGAAAGATACAGAGAGAAGTGAGAGTACGCAGTCTACGGCAATAACGAATAGGAAACCATTTTATTTGAGAACGATAGAAATACACACGGTCATATTTGGGAAGGTTAAAATATATCGATTACAGTTTTTGAGTAGAGGGTTTGTTGACAAAATCTGCATTTAGGTCTAAATAGCATATGTCGCCATAGACAATTATATTAATACTTCGCACAAATTCTCCTCTTCTTTTGTGTATCCCACATCACAAATCCAACGGCTACTGTGAGTCTTCCACTGTGCGTTCGGTATCCATATGGAACTCGCTTCCCCATTCAATTCAGGATAGCTCTTGTCCGAGTGATTTCAGAGAAAGAGTTAAGGAGCACTTTCTCTCAAAATGATATATGTATGTATTTTGGTGTTTCGGTATTTGTATGTGTATGTATGCCTCTGTAGCTAGTACACTAGATCCTATCCTACTAATCTCAAATATTTTTACACTCAAGTTTTGCTGGAAGAAATCTCATTTTTTGAATTAAGCTCGCTTTTGTACATCTTTTATTTACAAATGTTTTATCTGTTTGTGTACAATAAAGAATAAATAAATAAATTGTAAGAAAAAATTAAAATGTGCATAAGCATTGTTTTAAAATTTATTGAAAGTTTTTTAGACTGTAAGGAGTACAAATTATCTCGGTAGTTTTTGGCACACATTAATCGTGACTGCCAGCTAAGAGTAGAATCAAAATGCAAGCCAAGTTTTTTAACAAAAGACTATTAAAAAGATTTTAATATTTATGACTTCAATACTTTTCTATGGATATTGTACTCGTTCACACGATAATGCTTTCTTGACCCTCATCACTATCTCGCAGAACCTGTTTACTGCTAAGATATGCATGTCCTTGGCTATGACAGAAACCACAGTCGAAAACATCTGCTTTCCTAGTAAGTTTTAAAATAATCGGGTCAGCGTTTAAATCATGAAGAAATTACAAACAGACAGATAGATAGACAAACACACATCTGCTTGCACGAGTAGTGTGGAAGTGTTCATTAATATTACAAGTCAAATGAGCATTCAGGTCACAGAATACTTAGTATTTTAGCCTGTCCGGCAAATAGACTCAAGTATAGGGGTAAGCGAGCCCGGCCCCCTGAGCTACTACTCTCTCTTCCTACTCCTTCCGTTATAGTAGTGTCCTATAGCCTATAATCCTATTCCAAAATTCCATATTCCTTGCCCAATACATCTTTCCTACCTCGTCCTTTTTCCTTTCCTCTCCATTAAGCCGCGGGAACGCAATGAGAAACTTTAACATTTTTAACTTTATAAAATGGCGGCGTCGTGGTTCACCACCCGACACGTCTCGTTGCCCGCGGGGCGAAATGTGGGCTGCAGATAGCCACTCTGCTAAATTGAACGATCGCAGCAGGTGGTAGTATGTATGTATGTAGTATATATTATGGTCTCTGCCTACCCTTATGGAATATCGCCGTGAGTGTAAGCATAACAATATTAACAATTTGAGCGTCTTTTATTTAAATTAGACACGAGTCAAGGACACATTCAGACGAAATGCGCTCTGTCATGTTCCAAAACTGAGCTCACAATAGGGTTGGCACTTTCTCTTCGAAGTACTTAATTTATAATTTACGAGTCAAATACTGGTTGAAGAAAAGTTGTTAAATAATTAAATTATTTTAAAGGAAGGTTCATTGGCTTCCGTGTCAAATGAAAACGGTTGAAGTGTTTCTTATGTAACTTTGACTGGAAATTTATTAAATTATATAAAACATGTCATCCTGGTAGAGTTAGTTGGTAAAAGTTCAAACCAACTTGAGGCATCTTGGCAAAATATACTTAGTAATCTTTTGGGGCTTTACATAATCTTAATACAGTGATAGCCTAGAAGTCGTAATAGGCTAGTAGTATGACCAGGCACAAAGAATTCTTAGATCTCGTGTCTAATCTAAGACTCACATATTTGACTTTCGAAATCGTGTGCGTATAAATAATTAATTATTAATTATCAATTATACGCTTCAAATTGTGTAGAAAAACATTGTCAGGAAACCTGCATGCTTAAGAGATTTTCCTCACAGCATGTGAAGTCTGCCAACCTGCATTATGAGAGGGTAGCAGTGCCCTATAGTAGGGCAGTAGACAGATTGATGATGATGATGATGGTAAAATATTTGTTGATTGTTATTTATTTATTTCTTCTTAATTGTATACAAATAGACAAATAAATTTATAAGTAAAGAAAAAATATGTACAAAGGCGAGCTTAACTTAAAAATTGAGTTTTCTTCCAAAATACCTTAGAGTGTAAAACACTTTATATTAGAAGGAGGATAGAATTATAGATATAGTAATATGTTATATATAAGATGTTGATTATAGAAAGGATTATAAAGGATAGGATCTTCTTAGATAAGACCGATATTGCAGATTGCAGAAGTTATCTTCTCTACTTATAAAATACTAATATTGACTGACAAACAGCGATGGGTATAGAATCATGAAATTTTACATTATCTAACATAGGCGAGAATTAAGAAAGTAAAACTCTTCCGGGAGCTATATTTAATAAAATAATTAATGTTGAGAAAAGTCGGATGATTCCTAAGAGTTTACCGATGGAAAATCCAACATGGCGCATGTTTAGTATAAAAAAAATAGCAGTGATCTAACAGTAACTGTATTCCTGTTATGATAAGGTATGTTCGGGTGATCACAGATACAGGAGGAATTAAAACTAGTCCTATAGAATAGCGATTAGCGTCAAAACAATTACAACAACTGTAAATGCCAACTCACTTAACAGGTTATTATAGCAATTAGTAATAGTTTGAAAAGGACCACAAGGAAAAAATGAAAGACCATGTACACCTAGCATATGGTCTTCCATTTTTCCTTGTGGTCCTTCTCGTGATGTGATAGCTCTGATGAGATAGCAAACATATTTGAAAATGTTAAAAGATATAAATGAAACAAACTGGAGAAGGCCGTCACCCGTTTCTGGGTCTATGCTAATATTATATTAGTCTATTAATATTAGTCTATATCCTTAGTTCCGAAAGTGGTCCGGGTGGACCCCCAGGGGTCCACGGGAGACTCGACGGGTGTCTACGTTGGCGTATGTAAATTTCCATAATTAGATCTAATCTTCACATTTTTTGTCGAGTTTTGGGGATATGGTAGAAATGTAGCTGCAGGGGGTCCACCGGAACCAGCTAAATTTTGAAAGTAGTCTATGAGAAAAAAAGTCTGGGAAGCTCTGTTCTATATTGATATTATAAAGAGGTATTTGTTTGTAAGTTTTTATTAGTGGTAATCTCCAGAACTAATGGTCCAATTCTAAAAATATTTTCACTGGTAAAAAGCTACATTATTCCGGAGCGCTACAGGCTACAAATTATATTTATATCATCCATATTAGCTGAGCTATCACAGTGTTTCTATAGCAAATCGGGAAAAACCCTTCCTGTAAAATTTACGCGTGGATGTAGTCGCAAGCAAAAGCTAGTGTTACCTCCTGGTATCTCTGTATCTCTCAACAGTGTTTTTTAGCATCCAAGAGTATTCCAGAACTTAGGATTTTTATACTAGAACCAAATTCTATCATAATCATATTAAGCCACCGACGTCCACTGCTGGACATAAGCCTCCGCTAATGATCGCCACACCGAGTAACTATGAGCTACCTGCACCACTGACGAAGGGTACATACATTACCTTAGTGCCTCAAATGTCAACCTTGCCTGCTCATGGTGCATCCTGCTACTTAACCAATGAGGCTCTGGCAACAAAGCCGGTCTAAATACTGCCTGCCCAGTGATGAGCAGCAGCGTTACCGGCGCCTGACGACCAGTTCTGCCATCTCCAACTCACTTGCCAAGCGTGGAGATTATGGCATTACCTTAAATTATTGATACCCAAAGTGGTGTATATCGACCACACGACACCGAGACGACATCGACCACGACAGGGGTCGCTATAGACCACATTACAATAAGAAATTTATATTATTAGAAGCGCTGCCCGCTATCAAAAACACAGGAGTCGATGAATTTGCATAAATTCAATATTAGTTAACTAGGAGGTCTACCCAAAACCGAAAAATATTGCCAATTAGTTCAAGAAGAAAAAAAGTTTGGGAACGTCTGCCCTAAATGAATTAGAAGCACACAATAATTTATTTATTCAACACATACGGTAACCAACCCTAGTCGGGTGCGATTAATGTCAAAATTACGATATTACCAATTCATCAATCGTTCCACAGTTATCGTACCGGTCGCGCCCAAACAAATTGCACACTGATTGCAAATAGCTTATTTAGTATTTATTTGGGAAACACTAGACATTCTAAACGACCAATCAATGAAATAAAAATGAACGTGTTTTTTTTAATAATAATTTTATCATACGATGAAAATGAAAGTCACCCATTAACTCAAATGTTGCAAAACCGAAGTGGCAGTAGGCGGGGCACTTGGACTGCAGAATAGATGGATTTATACAGATGGGTATTGAACAGTTTTTAAGAATGAGGCTCATCTCCTGGACATGAGCCTCATTCTTAAAAAGGAGGGAGGCATAATCTCCTCGTTTGGCAGGCGCCTTGGAGAACGCAATAGATTTATATTGAACTAGCTTTTGCCCGCGGCTCCACCGGCGTGAATGTCGGTTTTCAGCTACATGGGAAATCCCGACACAATCATAGTTTTATATATAAAGCCTTAAAGCTACTTTTATTCGACCTCTCGACTTTTGACCTTAACGGTGACTACTAAAACAGGGATTAAGCTGTATCATCAATTCTAATGGACCGATTTTGATGAAACATGCCGCAATATTTAAGTCGTAATAGTATCTTTAAGACTGTTAGTTAATAAGACTGTAAGTTTAACGAAAATCTACCCGCTGGTTTTTGCATGAAGCTCGAACAAACAAACAAACACAAACAAACATTGACGGATTTGGTTTCAGAAGCCCTTAATTAATCGATCCGAGTAGTTTGTTTTTAAATATCTTTGATTTTTGAAAATTTGACATTTAACAATTTTATAATAGTATAGATAGGTAACCGTTACATACCTGATCTGGTCTCGCAGCATCCACGGGAAGACGGAGTGACGCTATTATTATGCGCGCGCAGGTGACGCAGTCGGATTATAACTTTGTCAGGTGTGACGTTGATGATTACTATGTTCATCATTGGTATCATGTCTACTTCCTTGCCAAAATTCAAAATAATAAGCTAAAAGATATAGTCGCCTAGAGTTAATAAGCAAATAAACAAAGGCACTTTCAATTTATATTGTTATATAAGCTAAAACCCGTAGCTCCAATTTCGCTTTTTTACGATGATTGTTCTTGCTTGATGTCATATCTACCTCCTTGCCAAATTTCAAACCAATCGGTTTAAAGGTTTAGCCGTAAAATCAACAAACAGACATACATATAGAAGGTGTGTTATTTTGCTTTTATTATAATAGTACGGATGTGTGTGCGCTTATCAAATCTACCATAATATCAAAACGCAAGAAGTGCCAAGGGCTAATTTCGTCAAAACGAATTTTATCGAATGAATTGCGATTGCAAATCTTTGAATAATAAATAATAACGACAATATTCTGGACATTTTCACACACATCTAGTCCCAAATTAAGACTCTTGGGTACTAGAAAACGATATACATAGTTATATAAACTCGCGCGCAACCAAATCGCATCACCCCTTCACTGCGCACACATACACCAATTTTATAAAAACTACACGTGATATTTATGACAATAATATGTCTGACATAAATTGGTAAATACGTCCATGACTCTAATAAAACCATTTGTGCTAATCACACAAATTTTGTCTCTACCTGGACTCGAACCGAAAACTCATGGGTACAGAAAGCTGGGCAATTAACACTGTACTAACCAGTTGTCAAACAAATATATGCTTTATATCAACTAAAAATTAATTTTATTTTACAGAGCCGAAGATCGATATTTAATGAAACTCAACATTCTGTATGCAATCACAAAGATTGATGCTCTCGAAATGGCAACGAAAAAGTGCGGAGGCGAGGAATGCATTCGTTGATATTGATCAAGCGACCGAGATATATAATTGAAGTTTCTGAGTCACGTTGCACTGTGATCTAGTTCAATTTTGGGAATCTCCGCAGGTTCTTTAATGTGAGATTCATACAAATGATATCAAATTTAGCTCGACCAGACGCTTCGGGTACAATGTCTCTTTGTCGGAAATATAATGTTACCCGCTTTACATAATATGTTTAAGTAAATACATGTATTGCTAATGTACCTCAAATGTCGTCTTTCGCCCAGATATTAGATGTACCACAAAAAGCTCATAAAATATAATTTATAATTTTCCGATTAATATTTCTTCTGTCTTTAAAATAAAACTGTTTTAGAATATTTGAAAAATAAATTTTACGATGATAATCACCAATCCAAATGAATATTTTTAAAAATAATTCTCAATATATATTTATATTGAAAAAAGTAATCAAGAGTTTTATAGGATTAATTAGGTCAAGGTCACGCAGCGAGCAATGGAAAGAGCTATGCTCGGAATTACCCTGCGAGACAGGATTCGAAATGATATAATCCGCAGAACTAGAGTCACCGACGTGGCTCAAAGGATTGCAAAACTGAAGTGGCAGTGGGCGGGGCACATAACTCGCAGAACACATGGACGTCGGGGTCTTAAAGTGCTAGAGTGGCGACCGCGAACCGGAAAGCCTAATGCGGGTAGACTCGCGACTAGGTGGACCAATGACCTAGTGAAGGTCGCAGACAATCGGTGGATACAGGCGGCCTATAGCCGCTCGATGTGGCGATTATTGGAGGAGGCCTATGTCCAGCAGTGGACGTCTGTGGGCTGATATGATGATGATGATGAACTAGCTTTAAGCCCGCGGCTATGCCCGCATGAATGTCGGTTTGTGCTACATAAGAAATCCCGAAACAATCATAGATTTATTTAAAAATCCTTAGAACCACTTTTACTTGAGCTCTCGTACTTTAACGATGTCTACTAAAACAGGGATCAAGCTCTTAATTCTACTAAACAGATTTCGAAGAAACATGCCTCATTATAGTAAGTTGGAATAGTAACTATAAAAATATTATAGTTTGATTAAAATCTACCCGCTGATTTTTGCCTGAAGCTCGAACAAACAAATAAACGTCGTAGGACTTGATTTCTAAAAGCCCTTAATTAGATCTCAGTAGTTTGCTTTTTTTTAAATATCTTTGATTTGCAAAATTTTATATTTATTTATTTATTTACACTTCATACATAAAACATGTACAGGCGGACTTAATGCCTTAGGCATTT
>WUAW01004511.1:24391-35626 GCA_017165845.1 Thaumetopoea pityocampa | reverse complement strand
AAAGGAAAGGATCGAGGATGAGGTAGGAAAGGTGTATTGAGCAAGGAATATGGAATTTGGGAAAAGGATTATAGGATACAGGATTATAGATATATTATAGGATAAAGGATTATAGATACTATTAATTTATTAGCTATTAATTTTACTCTGACTCATAAATCTTTATATAAACAGATGTCAAATGTGGCCTGTTAAAATAGTTTAACTGTAGTCCAAAATTTTCTGATAGTTCTTCCAAGAATGCTCTGACGATATTTGTTGCTTGCCCTAAAAGAATCTAGACACATAACGGCGTTACCCTGTTATACAGTCAAAATCTGCTGCAATTGCCAAGCGTGAAGATTATGGTAAATTAATGCTTTTTAAGGAAGAGACTCCTGTCCAATATTGGACTTCCACGGACTGATGATCCTGACTAACAAGTAAGGTGACAAGCTGGTTGTTGGTTCTTATTAAAATTTGACGTCGGTACAAATATTATTTATACTAATCGAGTTTAAAGCTACGTAATTAAGTCATTAGCATTATTCGAAAATACTATGAAACACTATCTCATACTATTTTAAAGATATGTAATTGTCGAAGTTTATAAGAAACAAAAAAGTTGGGAATTTAAGAAATGTAATCATCACAGTTTGAAAGAAAGTTAAAAGTTAGGAAAAGAAACAGAATAGACCGGTGTCAAGTTTTGAAAAGTAGCGTCGCTGGCCTTCAGTAATGGAGAGATACAAAAAGAAGAAACGCTTAAGATAAATGGTAAATTGTCTATTAACACTTTTATTGCGAAAAGAAAATGAAGAACATTTTTGAAAAGAAATTGAAGAACAATTAAAGAGTAACTACTACTTGTTACAGTTAGACTGAGGATTACTAAAAATAACGTAAAAGATTCATCTATTTAAGAGTTACAGTACTATGTATAAAACACCCAGGTAGACATAATATTGGCTCTCGTTTTGCGTAGATTATAATATTTCATTTTCTTTTCCAGGGTAGCCACATCCCCGTCGCCCCCCCCGTACCTGAGTTGATCGCCCGCAGCCTTGCCTACATCGCTGCCCACCCGCCTTCTGAAGTCAAGAGCGCCTCCGCCTACAAATCCCCTGCCTTCCTTTTAGGTTGAACAGAAACAAGACACCAGACTAAGCTAGTACAAACTATAACTGCCATAATGTAGATAATACAATAAATTGTTAGTGACATAAAATATCGTTTTATTAGTTATTTTATTGAAATATTTTCATGAGTAATAATTATTACAGTATTATTTACTTAGTGTTAAAATATAAAATATATTACATAATATTCTCTCTCTCACACACACACACACACACACACACACACACACCCACACAGACACACACACATTGATCGAGTCTTAAACTAGGATTCCCTGTATCTTGAGTACTACTCAAACATATACATACTTACTTATATATGTAGATAAATACATTTTTTTTATTTGCGTGTAATCATAGATTTACTTGAGATGGGCCGTGCTACGATCTCTACAGCGATACCGCGGTGACTACCGCTATATAGAATATGTTGAAGTTTATGTATAGTCGCGCTACTATTTCGGTTCGAGTACAGGAGCGCTGCACAGGAGCGATTCCACTGCAGCGAGGGGTTAGACAGGGAGATGTTTATATCTCCGAAACTGTTTACCACTGCAGTGGAAGACCCGTTTAGGCTCCCGAAATGGCAAGGATTAGGCATCAGTATCAATGGCGAATACATAACTCACCTACGATTTGCTGACGACATTGTAATCGTGGCGAAGTCGCTGGGGGATCTAAGCTCAATGATCACTGACCTAAACAGGGTCTCCCAACAAGTACGCCTCAAAATGAACATGGAAAAGACAAAGTTCATGTGTAATGTCTATGTTGCGCCTACTTCAATATCCGTGGGAGGTTCTGTTCTTGAAGTTGTTGATGAATATGTCTACCTGGGACAAACAGTCCGATTAGGTAAGTCCAACTTCGTGAAAGAGGTTAATCGTCGAATCCAACTCGGCTAGGCAGCGTTTGGGAAACTACGGGACGTCTTTTCCTCCACAATACCTCACTGCTTGAAGACGAAAGTCTTCAACCAGTGTGTGTTACCAGTGATGACTTATGGTACTGAGACGTGGCCGCTAACTATGGGCTTTATGAGGAAGCTCAAAATCGCTCAGCGTGCTATGGAGAGAGCTATGCTTGGTGTTTCCCTGCGTGATCGAATCAGAAATGGAGAGATCCGTAGACGAACAAGAGTAACTGATATAGCGCAGCGTATTAGTAGGCTGAAGTGGCAATGGGAAGAGCACATAGCACGAGCAACCGATGGCCGTTGGGGCCACAAGGCGTTGAAGTGGTAGCCACGAACTGGAAAGCGAAGCGTGGGCAGGCCTTACACAAGATGGACTGACGACCTGGTTACGGTTACGGGAGGCCGCTGGATGAGGACAGCGCAGGACCGATCTTTCTAAAAATCCTTGGAGGAGGCTTATGTTCAGCAGGATGTCTTTGAGTTGAGATGATGATAATGATGATAGGTTTACATTACATAGAGAGAGAATAAAATAATAATTAACTTAAAAGTATAAACATTCTAAGAAAAGTGCACTCTTACTGGTTGGTAGGAGGCCCATAACGCCGGCCGCATTTCCATAATTTGTGCTGATCGAAATGTATTTGCGGCGCTTGAGGAACTCATCATCGATAACCGCACCGCCAACCTCGCTGACTGTCTCTGGAAGATGATACGGTGCCAGAGTGTCGATGCAAGTAGCATCCCTCACTAAAGGCCGTCCCATCCTCCACGGCACTAGTCTCTATCCATGAGGCCCCTTACCGTCATTGCGACTGATTATTAGATACCAAAATGCTTGAAATATTGACGGAGGCAAATGCCCGATGGATAGTATCACTGAGGTTGGCGTTTGCGTAATATAACGGTCAAATAAAGATCTGACTCCCACTTAGATACCTTTAGAACATGGGCGCGATCAGCAGAGCTAGTAGACGCATTAAAAATAAAATTCCGCACCAGCTTGCAGATTGGCGCAACCTACTGCCTTTGGGGAGATAAGTTTAAAAATAAGGCCGAGTTCGAACAAGCCATTTTTCATGCTTCTTTGGTTTTGGTTAAGCAGGCACTTTCTAACTGAAAATCAATGTTGCACAACATTTTCTGAACAAGATTTTGCGTGCCGTGCATCGAGGAGAAAAAGCAGGCAGTGAAACACTTGAAATTTTTCGAATACCGAGGGCCCCCATTTTTATAAGCAAAGACGCTTGAGACCAAGAACTTTCGTCTAGAGAAAGGTTAATAATAATACTAATATATATAGAGATAAATACGCCCATGATTCGAATACAAACATCTGTACTCATCATACAAAGTTTGTCACTACCGTGATTTGAACTTGGCACTTCAGTGAACTTTAGCTAGTAATTTAATGAATTTATTCGGTGCAGTAAATACTGCAAACATTTCTTTAATCAACCGCCAATTACATTATTAATAACAGTGGCTCGCATGAAGTAAATGTAACAACACCGCCTCTGGTACTCCAGAAGCGGTGTTGTTACATTTACTTCATCAAAAACAAAAAACATCAACATTGATAACGCAACGTTTATCAGCCTCTCTTCAATGTTTTGTAAATATTTATAAACTGCAGTCCTATCTAGGCAGGCTGCATGCCAGATTTAGCAAGTAATTTCAAACGGTACGCGGTAGGGCAGTTTTGTTATATCTGCGAGACCCGGGAAAAAAGTCAAGACTCGGTTCAGTCTGGAAGTTTCCGGGAATAGCGAGACTTTTAAGACTATTTCAAAAATAGCTTTTGCACTAAATTTCATAGGCTAGGTATTTAGGCAGTTAGTACAAGATATTTTAATAAAGCACTTTATTAATCATACAGTTACAAACTCAAATACAAGTAAAATTAATAAATGTGCTCCATGTGGTCTCGTCCTTAATGATGAGACAAAATTAATAATTAGTATCGATTCTCGCCACTTACTGATGCTACATAAAAGTATTAAAACATTCTGAATGCATCCGCCCTACGTTACTCGCGCTCGCTCTGTTGCCTGTCATTAAGTTCAAAGCTCTAGGAGAAACTTGTTTAGTCTGATTCTAGAACTATATATGACATAGGGCATGCAAATACTTGCAGGGTTGGGTGGGACTCATCATTTTCGGATGAATGCACAAGGAGCACAATTTCAATCGAACTATACTTAGTAAGTTTGTTTGATTGCACAATTATTTTTATAGAATTACTTTTACACAATTATTTTTAGAATCTTTTCATTTTTATAGCGGATCATAAAAAAAACACTGAGCATTTAGTGTACTTTAAAACAGAGAGAATCTGATTTTATTACAAAAATAATCCGCATTAGAAAAAGCCCTCTCTGCTTCGAGGCTAGTAAGGGGATAGATATTACTTAGTTATATATTATAGCAATAGTTTAAGTATTTCCATCGCCACCATTTTCAAGGAGAGCTTTTTCCACGTGCGAGGTTGTTGAAGTCATGGATACACATGTAAGTTTTATTCTTTCCTACGTTTTATTGAAGTTTTAACGAATTATTATGTTCATATTCTAGCTGGCAATAGCAAGGGGTAGACCACATAGCGTGAAGATCGGATGGTCGATGGGGCAAAAAGGTCCTTAAATGGAGACCACGTACTACCAATCGCAGTGTGGGTCGGCCACCTACGAGATGGACCGACGACCTAGTGAGGATCGCTGGGTCTCTCTGGATGCAGGTGGCTATGGACCAGTCGCGCTAGAATTCGATTAGAGAGACCTATGTTCAGCTGTGGACAACTACGGGCTGACATGGTGATGATTCTAGCTGCTCTTTTGTAATAAACTGAGCTCAGCAATCGTCATGTCATTGGAATCACTGGTATTTGCTGGATGAACAATAATACTATTTGTTTACCTTTTTTCAAATTGTTTGTTAAGGCCTTATCAGTTTGGTTTTCGCCCTGGTCACACTACTTCTACTGCATTAACTATAATCACTGATAATATCCGACTAGCTATGGGAAAAAAGCAACTTACAGTTCTAGTTTTACTGGATTTTAGTAGTATTTTCAATTCAGTTGATTTCGATATGCTCTTCGAAATCCTTTCTTCCTTTAATGTATGTTTGTCTGTACCTACTTGGTCTAACTCTTATCTTCGGGGCCGTTCGCAGACAGTTCGCAATTATAACGCCTCGTCTGATTGGTGTGAGCTAGCTGCGGGTGTCCCCCAGGGTGGCGTTCTTTCTCCTCTGCATTTTTTTTCAGTTTTTATTGACCGTATCACAAAGAACTATCTCCAAACTATTATCTCTATGCAGACGACTTGCAGGTCTATCGATATTTTAAAATTGAAGAGCCTTAAACGGAAATTGATAACATCAATGATGATATGCTGAAAGTCAGTGACTGGGCCAAAAGCTTTAGTCTGTCGGTGAATCCCACAAAAACATAAGTTGTGATCATTGGTGAAAGATACTTTTGCGATCTCTTAGATCGTCGGGTTCTTTCTTCTGTTGTGTTTGATGATACTTATACCTTACTCCAAATGTGTTATAAATCTAGGTTTACTTATGGACTGTAATTTGTTTTGGAGTGAATCATATAACGGGAGTGAGCGGGAAAGTGTTTTGTCCATTTCAATCCCTCAAACGACACCAGAAATTTCTTCCCTATCAGCCTAAGATAGCACTTGCGCATTCTCTTCTACTTCCATTTTTAGACTATGCTGATGTTTGTTTTCTTGACGCTACTGGGGAACTTCTTAATAAACTTAGCAGTGTTTGCAGAATTTATGTATTCGTTTCATTTTTGGTCTCCGAAAATACGACCATCTGTCGGAATTTTATAACTTCTAAGAAAATATATCAATTCAGTAGAGGGAGTCAAAGTCGCCTTCAAATAAGTCATGGATTCTGGTTCCTAGAATTCTATAGCAAAGAAAATTAATTAACTTCTCATAAAGTGACGGAAGTACATCAATAATAACGGTACATACTTCGACTGATTAAATATATTATTAAAAAGACAGTTTTTTTTTCGATATAGAAAGGAATTTCATAAATAAAGATCCATGTAGTGATGATGCAAGTATACAATACACCAAGTATACAAGTTTGTTTGGAAAGGTATGAATCAATAGGATTATTTAAAAATTATTTGTAGGAACAATGAGGCTAGCATGTTTAATAATAAACAAAAGCCTCCAAAGAAAAGATTAAAAAAGAAATAAGTAAAGATATGTTATGAGGATATATGTTTATTCTGATGCCAATTTAAATTATAATTCAGCGAAAACAAAAAAAAGTCAATATTGAAATTAGGGAATTAGTTATTAAAAAAAATCTTATGGAAAAATTTACAAATATATCCCGAAAACGAAAACATGGTATCACAATAAATGATCATCATCACCTTGTGGAAGTCCACAGTTGGACATGGTATTGGCCATAATCTTTACACTTGGCAAGAGTCTTGCAAGTAGATTTTGATTGTATAATGTTATAGGATAACACTGCTGCCCATTATCTTGTTGCATCCCTAAGTTGTTTCTCACAGCATCCACGTGGAAAGATGAAGTGACCCTAATAATCACAATAAATAATTCAATAAAATTCAACATTTATTAATCATAATAGATTATTGTCACAAGATAAGGGGCTTGGATTCTCAATATTCGTTTTACTATAATAAAAATACTAGTTCGGATATTTTGGCAATTATTTTATTTTTAGTCCTCAAAAATATTTGAAATAATTAAAAAAAAAAAATAATGAAACATTTATTTCGCTTACATTGTATATATACAAATTTGTGAATATTATTTAAAGTCGCTACCAACTCAATATAATGGCACGAAATAGATTAGCACCGAAGGCCGCCTCCGTACAAAGAGCGATAATATTCGAACGCACAAGAACGCGTGTGTACGACAATCGAAGACCAAGTCGGTCAAAAGTGCATTTTTTAGCCGGGGGAAATACCTGCCGAATACTGCAGAGAGGTTATGTGGGGCTCGCACCCAATAAAACACCCCGTGTGATCTTCTCTAGCCCATTTTGCTGAAGCCGTTTGATCATGTGAGCATTTTGCCACAGCTTCGGCAGCGGTTAAAAGTGTCTGTCTGCGCTTTACTCATAATTATTGTTTTTCGAATGGGTTCCAAAGTAACAATGGGCAAACGGTCTTATCAAAATTATTGTGTATTTTGTTGTTTAAATGCTAAATTAAAGCCGTGGTTTTTCAATGAAATTTTCAAATCGAAATATTGCAGTATATTGTAAATGGCAATTCTAACGTTAGAGGTGCTGATTCTGTTGTAACAGAACTTAACTAAAATTAGTTCCCCCCTTTTTTACTAATGTCAAACGCCAAAGAGAGGTAGCTACAATTTTGGTGCTTTCAATTTCGTTTAGAAACATCAAAATTAAAAGATTTAGACGCAATCTCGGAATATATGGACTAAAGATACGCAAAAACGCAACATTTTTTTGAACAGTTTAACAGAAATGTAGGTTGGTACTTGCTATACATGTTTGCTATCTCGTTTTGGCATTTGACATTAAATAAAGATAGGGAGGGACTAAATTTAGTTAAATTCTGTTACAACAGAATCAGCACCATTGTCGAATTTAGGTAACTAAAATTAAGCTCCGCTAATTTGTCATAATTTTGTGGTAATCACGACACTAATTTAGTTGAGCCTATAATTTGGCAATAAAATTTCCATTGCTGTATAACTCTATTTGACTATTTTATGCAGTTTTAATATATTCATATTATTGTTTCAGCAAACTTTGACACATACAAAAACGATCATTAAGTAAGATGTTATTTTTTTCTATCGAAAAAAAGTACTAAGATTGTAATAAAAAAAATAATCGATTCGGCGATTTCTAAGATGCCTCCCAAGTGTGAAGATTATGGAAAATTCATTAGTTTTATGAAGGAAGACCACGTCGAGCGGCACATTCGCCCGTTACATAACAAGCTATATGTCAACCGATACAGCAGCCGGCATTCTGATCACCTCACATTCTAAAATTTTACATATTACGATTATGTTCTCCTTATTTATACCTTTGCCAGATGAGCAGACGACTACGTAGAAAAAATTGTGTTTTTTGCTAAAAAAAAAGTAAGTAAAAGACCACGAGGATGCTACAATATTTATTACTACTTGGGAGTCACGCCGGCAGCGGCGTGCGGGTGGCGGATGCTTCCATTTACAACGGCAGCATAACATCGGGCCACGAAATCGCACGTAGCGTGATGGATATTTTTTTTATAAACCTATTTTAATATCGTCATCATCATCATATCAAACCACAGACGTCCACTGCTGAAAATAGGCCTCCTCTAATGATCGTCACATCGAGCGGATATGAGCCGCCTGCATTCACCGATTGCCTCCAACCTTCACCAGGTCATCGGTCCACCTAGTCAGAGTTATATGCCATATACGTCCATGGGTTCTGAGAGTTATATGGCCCGTCCACTGCCACTTAAGTTCTGTAATCTTTAGAGCTATGTCGGTGACTCTAGTTCTCCTGCGAATTACGGATTCTGTCTCGTAGGGAAATTTCAAGCAAAGCTCTTTCCTTTCTCTTTCTTACGAGGCCCGTAGTCAGTGGCCATGTTTCGGATTCATAGGTCATTACTGGCAATATGCACTGATTGAAAACCTTAGTCTTAAGGCATTGCGGTATTTTAGACGAGAAGATGTCACGTAATTTTTTGAACGCTGCCTAGCGAAGTTGGATTCGGCGACTGATCTCTTTCCCGAAGTGAGATTTACCTAGCCGGATGACGTGTCCCAGGTATACATATTCCGACACAACTTCGAGAACAGAGTCCTCTAGGACTGTTATAATATACTGATAATACATGTTTTTATAGTTACACTATTTTATTTAGATTAAGATACTCTCTTACAAGTATCGAACCTACCCTAATAGTAACCTGACTCGAGACAGGGTCTGATATAAAAAGGTATAAGGCAGTGGGATAGGTTCTGAAGACTAACTGCTATCTAATCACATTCCTCAGAGTTCCTGCAGAGAATAATGTCATTCGCACAACGGGACCTACTCACCTTCTGAAACACGTACGGAAACATTAGCTAGATATTTTTTAAATTATGAAACAACTATTTATTTTCGGCCGAGTACGTGTTCGTAGATCTTTTAAGTATTAATACAGAGACGTTCTAATTATATTCTACAAGTGATTGCCATTTAGGATTTATTGACGTCCTTGCTTAACCTTGGAAATCTACCGACGGCTCCGTGCCAAGTGGCATAAGTTATGATTTAAGTTAAAAATCTCGAATAGCGAAGGAATTTTGAATGATATTAAGGTCAGGCTTAGGATTGGTGTCAGGATATATTTTCGATTGAAACCTCATGATATTAAAATACTAGTCTAATTGGTGACGTGCGGTCGCTTTTCAAGTAAAACAGTAAGGTTTTCCGAAGATTTAATCTCTCGTACGCTATAATATGTATAAAGCACAAATTACCGACCTTATAATATTCGAATTAGCTGACACTCGCATTTACTCTCGTAATAATATTTTTATATCGCAATAATACTTGTATTCAAAGTCTATGTTGGTCCATATGAAATGTGTAATCATTGCAGATATATTTAGTTATGGAACTCATTCATTGTTAAAGCAACTTACATAACAGTTATTTCAATCGACTTAGGTCAGGTCACCTCATAACCAACCCGCTATGCGTAAGCGCCGTTCTAAAAGTACTCTATAAACAATGTCGCGGCGCTTTCAGTTCGTTCATTAATGTTATTACTCATATTGCGACACCGTTTCTCCATGGCGGTTCTTGAAACAAGCATCCCTCTTATGTCATAAATTACTGATGTTTTACTTTTAATCTGTATACAGAATTTGCCACATATTGTATAGATCCCTGATCAACATGGTAGACTCTAACTCTGTTTTATTTCTGCGACGATGACAACTAATTGAACACTATGGTCTTTATGAACCTCCAGGCACCCTCTTACAACTCATTTACTCTCTCTCACCGATATCATGGAGCCTCGGACTCTTCAGTAAATAGTATCCTTTTCATTGCCTTAACACGAGAGATAGATTTCTTACTACTCTGAATTAAATGTGACTCTCAGATTACCACAATTATACTTCAATACATTCGCTTATAATTTAAAAATTTACCCAGAATACGTGTAGCCCACACGGCCCTTGCGCCATATAGCTCATATCTTTTCTTAATCTACGACAAGTGTATATATCGCGTTGTGAAGATCCGCTATTACGAAGTGATTGTACTAGTTCTTTTTCTCAATATTACTTTCATGCAAAAAATTTTAACAATATACACTCGAGAGCAAAAAAATCGACTCAAACTATATTTTCCCACTGAAAGGTCTCTTGCACTAAAACTAAAACCTAAATTTCATTTTAGTTCTTAAATTCCAAATTCTTTTGGTTTGCACTCATTTCCGTAAAGAAACATGTTGATTAACATTTAGTGTGCTAAAACTTAAAAATTACCGAGGGAAAATCGAAATGAAAAGAAAGCTTGAATCAATTTTTCGTTTAATTTGTTATTGAAAAAAGTGATGTCAGTATTTGATGTTACCACCCCTAGCTCTGATGACAGCCTATAACCGGTTCGTCATTGACTCAATGAGGTTTTTAATCCTTTCTTGTGGTATGTTGTTCCATTCTTCGGTTAGCGCTGCTTGAAGTTCAGCTCTCGAAGCTGGTGTAAGATCCCTAGCCCGGACTCTTATCTTAAGGTCATCCCACAAGTGCTCAATGGGATTCAAGTCCGGACTACGTGATGGGCAGTTCATAACAGCCACATCCACTTCGTTTAAGTACTGCCGTACGACAGCTGCACTATGTGGACGGGCATTATCCTGCATTAGGAGAAAGTTTTCTCCGATGAAACCAGCATTTGGGATGACGTGATCTTGTAAAATTTTTTGTATGTACCGGGTCGCAGTGAATTCTCCCATTTGACGGCCGGTTTCAATGAAAACCAGTTCGGTTTTAGCTTCCATTGAAATGCCAGCCCACACTATGCAGGAACCTCCTCCGTACGCAACAGTTTCTGCTATGCAGCATTATGCGTATCGCTTTCCTGGCCTTCTATACACTCTTCTTCTTCTGTCATTACCATAAAGACACACTCTGCTTTCATCAGAGA
>WUAW01004511.1:1607-19210 GCA_017165845.1 Thaumetopoea pityocampa | reverse complement strand
TCCAAGATCTTCCAGCGACTCAGCCATGACCACTATATCGTCGGCAAATCGAAGGTGAGTGATGTATCCGCTATTGATATTAAAGCCTAGTCCTTGCCATTCCAAGAGCTTGAAGGAATCCTCCAGAGCAGCGGTGTCTCCCTGTCTTACTCCTCTCTTTAGGGGGATTTTCTTCGTGAAATGTTCCTGTACTCGGACTGAAATGGTGGCGTTGTTATACAAGCACTTCAGTACTTCAACGTACCGATAGTCACTACGGCATCGCTGGAGAGATCTGAGAACAGCCCATGTTTCGATGGAATCGAAGGCCACAAATACCAAGCATAATATACTTTTCAGTCTTCTATATAATCTGCCGCAGCGTATGTATGTGGTCTATGGTACTATAGCCCTTTTGGAAGTCGGCTTGTTCGGTAAGCTGGAAGTCATCGAGCCCTCGATCGCAGGCTCGATGACTTCCAGCTTACCGAACACAACTTATAAACAACTTATAAACAAACATTCGAAAAAACATTCAAAACATTCAAAACATTCGAAAACAACTTATAAACGTGGCTCAGCAGTGTTATGGGTCTGTAGTTCTTCAGTAAGGTTTTGCTACCTTTTTTGAAGAACAGAACCACAACACCCCTGCTCCACGTATCAGACGTTTTGCCTTCGAGCAGGGAGGAATTAAATAACTTCTGAAGGACTTTCAGTACCGGCGTCCTCCCCGCTTTCAGAAGCTCTGTGGTAATTTCATCCTCGTCCGGTACCCTGTTGTTCTTAAGCTGTTTGAGAGCCATTGTAAATTTATTAACTTCAAAGCCACATTTGAAGTTAGTAAATTTACAATAATGTTATATATTATAACAATATTGTAATATATAACATCGCTTTGGAGGTCTATTCAAAGTGAAACACATTACAAGTGGTCTACAAGACAAAACAGTTTGAGGACCTCTATTATATACTGTGTTAAGAGTGGGGTCAAGTAAATGAATTATGTACCTAGGAACTATGATCTGAAGAAATGGAGGCTGCGAAAAATAAAGTGAATGGTGCCAGGCATGCCGCAAGAGCAGTCAGTCAGTCTCAGAAAAGACTCGGCTTACTATCCATAATTATATATTTGTATATCTGTGTAGAGTTACCAATTATGTAAGACACTGAATCGTGGCTATGACAAAAGAATAACGAAAACTGTGTGAATGCGGTAGAAATGTATTACATAAGGAGTATCTGTGGAGTCACCCCTCCTTATCCGTTGAGGAAAAGGGAAGGGATCGATGTAAGCTGAAGTATGATGTAATGACAACGATCGAGAAAATAATGTTTCAATAGTTTGATCATTTAGAAAAGCGTCAGATTCGAATGAAAACACGAACAAATATAAATTTTGTCAAATTTTGGAAATTTTGGAAAAGAGAGCTCAGGAAAAACTTAATCTTCTAGGGTTCTATCATCCTTGGTTGATAAAAGTGTATGAATGTGGATGTGGTAAGAGATGTGTGTTAGGTTCACCACTTATGGTGAAATATAGTCTCTACCTCTTCATATGAGACAGTGGAGTGAGTGTATGTATGTACATTTTAAGATCACATTTATTATCTATCTCTATTAGTGAAATTCCATTCAATAGTTTTGGCGTGATACCATAACGTATATATGTATGTACATATGTACATCTTACAATCTAAAATGTGAAATATAGGTCATAATATTAAACACGTGCTAACAAAAAAGGATGAAAAAAAAAGATATTGAACGCGGATATCGGAGCACAGAATACTCACCAAACCATGTTCACCTTGTAAAATAAATAATCATATTGAAGACCAGAGCTTCTTTGTTGCAAAATAATGTAAATGCCTCAACTTAGGTCCATATACGAGCGAACACGGAGCAGTATATAATGGCGGGACATGTATTTTATAATCACAGTTACACATCGCCTGTTAACTTTGACACACGCAAGATGGTGAGTGCAGATACAGATTGCGTCATTGTTCGTTGGTATTTGTACGGTTCGGCGCCTATTTCACTTAACCCACGCGGTAGATAGTTCACGCTTTAAATAACTCATGTAAAAGTGCATTTGAATATCTTTTTGATATTAAAAAAACAGTATAATTTTAAATTGGGAATAATTCATTTTATATTTCAAATTTATAAAATTAGAAGATTATTGAAAAATTTAGCAGTTAAAACACGTTTAATTGAAATAAATCTAACAATTCAATTAGTTCTCTTAATTATGTTAAAAAAATATCAATTAGATTTTCAGTTTTATGTACAAATTAAAGACGAATATCGTTTAAAAATCTCAGTAGGGTCAAACTGTGACGAGCCCGCAGATTTGTACCCGAATCATGGACTTGATTTCATCAAAAATTATCTGGCCTCAAACTAGGAGGATCTAGTCCACCTGATGACGTGTGCACTATTTTTATAATGTTAAATTACATTATTTTTATTACAGTGTAATTTATAAATTATTTATTTTATAATATATTTAATATTTGAACCGCTTCGCAGGCTATTTCTGAGCAATTTAAAAAATGCTCAATATACTTTTTAGAGATTTCCAGTGACAAATTCTATTTAAATATTATTTTATCAAATTTAACCTATATAAATAATATGTAACTCCCTATAAGTTTAAACTCCTGAAATTGAATTTCACGTCTAAAACTGTATTGTTATCCACAGAAGTCCTTCGTTGCCATCCTTGCCCTCGTGGCAGTAGCTGCCGCCGATGTTTCCCACCTGGTCAGATCCCCCGAGGCCGATGCCCAAATCCTCAAACAGGAAGCTGATGTGTTCCCCGACCAATTCCGATACTCCTACGAGACCAGCAACGGAATTGCCGCACAAGAAACTGGATCGCTCCAGAACGCCGGTCGTGAGGTAAGCTCAGAGATAAACCAAACTCCTTTTTTTATTATACAGAAAATCCCATGTGGCACCACCAAAAGTCATGTGAGAGACTTGTGAGGGTTCATTAAGAACCCTCACCTGATTAAAAACATTACGCTGTCCTTCATTGACAAGTTAAAGGGGTTCCTGGATCCGGGGAGATGTTCTACCTCAGTACCATGCTGTTTCAAGTACTTCTCTGGGCTTTTAAACTTGCTTCCCCTGCACCTCAGCATCTTGACAAGCTTACGGTGATATTAACCACATCTATCGCTAAGGTGTCGTAAAAGGCGACAATAATAAAATCCAGTGTCTTCGTAAATAATATCTAATGTGAAAACTGGTAGCAACCACGTCATTAACTTAGCCAGGTTAAGACGTGTAATAGTCGGTGTTGAGCTTAAGATAGTCATTCTTCGATGAATCTCAGTTAAAATTCAGAATCCCAAAAGCTTCCTCCTACAAATTCACAATAATTTCCGAATAAAGGACAATTGAAGAACAAAAGGACAAAGTTGATAGAAACTGTCCAAGTGATTGGTGCTCAGTTTTTTTTTATAAAACTTGACTCTTATAAAGTCATCGCCTAAATGACTAGGCAATAGGCAAGAAAGGAATTAAGAAAAACAGCAATAGCAAATTAGGTGGCGGTTCAATTAACCTAAATATGATTTCAAAGATGTCTACTAAACGTAAACATAACGGAAAATAACAGGGCTCAATACTTTTAGTGCTTTACACTGAAGAGATTAGGTCTAAATTTGATATTAGAATGGTTAATCAATTTAATATCTGGTCATTTAACACAGAGATCAGCTTGAACGCCGTCTACTGAGTACGCTGTTACCTCCTCTTCATATAACTAAATGCAATAACCTAGATTACTAGTAAAAAGCACGGTGATGACTAAATGATCTTAACGTCTAATTCAATCTTTATATTAAAAACAAATACGCTTATAAAAAAATGTAATCATCATCATCTCAACCATTTACTGTATCACTGCAGGGCACGCATCTTCTCTAAAAATGAGACCGGTTAGGCCATAGTTCACCACGTTGACGGAGTACGGATTGGCAGATTTCACACGCTATCAAGAAAATCTCTTAGGCATGTATTAGTATTATCTATGCAGTAGTATTTATGTTTCCTCACGATGTTTTCCTTCACCTTTTGAAGCGAGTGATAATTTATTAAATTATTAATATGCATATGATTTCAAAATGTCAGAGTAGATTGGATTCGAATATGAAACCTAAGACTTGGTATGCACAGTCGTAGTACTAGGCTATCACTGCCTTAAAAATGTTTACACATAATTACACATAATTAAATATTTAGGATTATTTTTATATGTGCAACACCTGTAACAGTCTGCATATAATTAAATAGAGACAATCTAAAAGAATGAAGGAAAAATAAAGAGAAGTTCCCCAAACATAAATTATGATAAAAAAATTAAATGAAACAACATCGTATACTAATAATAGCAGAAAAAAAATCAAAAAACTTGATTCATTTAATTAAAATCATTTATTTATATATTAGTAGCAAGTGGTGTTGCATAACATGACATGAATATGTTTAATTAATTTTTAACATAACTTTATACTTTATCGTTAAATTCTTTACAATGTAAGATTGCAAATTTAATTAGTCGAGCTGGCAGTCGACAAACCTGAGACTTAATAATTAATTTTTTATTTAGTTAATTTGTTATTTAATAATACTCTTATGGTCCCATATCCATAATAAAAAGAAATTTTCATAATAGATTATGCTCTTTTTAATAAAACAAATCCGTTAAAGATAATATATTGAAACGATTAACGGTATGTCATAAACTAAGCGCAAGAAGGCCAGACGCTGAGACGAATTAATGACAGCGAAGATGATCTTGCGTTGAAATCATGTCAATGTGTTTATAAGGCCTTGGTATTTCGTTTAATTATATGCAGTAGTGGAAATCTTATAATATCACTAATCATTTTAATAACTGATGTGATGCAACCTTCTGAATGAATGTCTTAGTGGATACAAAGTGTATGCTTGTTATTTTAATGGATTCCCCGTATCCATGTTGAATGCCAATAGGATAAAATATTTATATTTGCATGCTGGTCGTTTATTTAATAAGCGTCTGGTAATAAATTTGAAACGCCTTAAGAATGTTTGTACGCATTTATCTAGCAAACTATTTATACAGCGCAGTGTGGTTTTTCTCGTTATTGGGATACTGTAGTGTGATTTTTTTTTTCTTTTAGATAGAGTAGGTATGTCTTGAATTTGTTTTTAAAGTGAGAAAAAGTCTTGACTGCAACGCGTTGTACTAATTTTAAAGTTATAGTATCAGTACTATAACCTTAAAACCAGTACAACGCGTACGAAATGAACGCGGAATGGGGTTCATTCTCGCTAAACTCAGAGTCCACCTACATGCCCCACATGCCTCACCGTTAGATGCGCGTGAGCATTCATGTCCACGGTCCATCATCATCATCAGCCAGTGGAAGTACACTGTTGGATATGGGCTCCTTAAATGAGAGGGAGTTGCCATAATCTCCAATTCTCCAGCCTTGGCTAGTCTTGGAGATTGCAGTAGATTTTGTTTAAATAATAGGACAACTCTGCTGCTTATTATGCTGGTAAACTCTTAAGCTATTTCTCACAGCATCCACGGGTAGAAATGGAGTGACGCTATTTTTTGCCGGCGTCACACGTCTAACGGCGTCGTAATTAGTGTGGTATAAATTAATAACCCGGAGGTCTATTCATTGCATAATGTTTATTTTGCCGACTATACCGTTCAGTTAGTACAATGTATTTCATATAAAAGGCGTTGTCAAAAAAAGAACGTGCGGATATAACTAAATTGTTAAGATATTGAGAACTGACTGAACTCTTATAATCAAGAGGTTGATTATAGCGTAGTCTACCACGCTGGCCTAATGCGAGTTGGTAGAGTTCACACACCACGTGGCATGCAGTTTTCCTCTCAAAGTGTTCCTTCTCTGCTGAGTACATTGGTGTCTAGTATACAGACCATACATGTGTTTGAAATAAACTAGCGGTATTGTACCGGAATTGAACTCACGACTTTTCACTAGATCATCGATATAAATTGCTATTGTTTATATAATATTTTTATAATCTTACTTAATTTAGCAACTTTTTGACCCATTAATTCATCTTTTATTAGTTAACCTGTCTATGTAATATAAACTTATACCAGACTAGCTTTTGCTCGCGGCTCTGCCCGCTTGAATGTCGGTTTTCTGCTACATAGGAAATCCCAACACAATCATAGATTGATATAAAAAGCCTAAGAACCATTTTTATTTGACCTCTCGTACTTTAACGGCGTCTACTAAAACAGGGATCAAACTGTATCTTTAATACTACTGGACCAATTTTGATGACATATGCCGCAGTATTTAGTCGGTATTGTACCTTTAAAATTGTAATAGTTTAACCAAAATCTGCCTGCTGGTTTTTGCGTGAAGACGAAACAAACAAACAAACATAGACGGATTTTGTTCAGAAGCCCTTAATTAGTCGATCTGAGTAGTATGATTTTAAATATCTTTGATTTTTGAATATTTGACATTTAACAATTTTATAATAGTATAGATAGATGGGATTCTTTCTGTGTTATGCATTGCTGTTTCTTCGTTATTTTTTTTTGTTATTACACGTCTTTCTATGATTTAGGACGCAGCCATCAGTGTGCAGGGCTCTAACAGCTACACCTCCCCCGAGGGTCAGTCGATCCAGATCAGCTACGTTGCTGACGAAAACGGATACCAGCCCCAGGTAAATGAACATCTGAATTCGTATTTTTCTGCCAGTGCCATTTTTTAAGCTAAACTCCTTAATTGCGTAACTGAACAATGCACTAAGGAATATATTTAGTGCCATCGATTTCTCTTAGAGTCTCAATAACTGGTCACACCAGGCAGTCGACAATTTGAATCCGCCTCACTGCCATAACTTGGACTTAGATCGGGAATTCTAAGGAGAACGAGATTTTTTTAAGATTATTTCTTTGTGGATTCTCTATGATGTATGCTATGGAATTAGCAGTGTGCCTCCAAATACCAATTTTAATACAAAAAAAAAGGTCATCTAGCAATAACTCTGGAGTGCATACAGCATGAATCTATTGCGTGGAATCAATTTGGTAGCATTTCTGCACTAAGTATTATAAAATCGTAAATAACTGTTGGGCATGTTTGTTACGACATTACACAAAAACGACTGAATCGATTCTGATAGGTATTTACTGTTGTATTAGTTATTGTCTCTAAAATGATATAGTTTTTAAATTATCGTTAAAGCGCATGAAGTTGCGGATGTCAGCTAGTCTGTCAATATGTGTCAATATCTCGTACATGGGGTCCGACTATGGACATCACAAGAAATTTCAAACTCATTCCGCCGGAAATGGAAAGAGCTACCTTAGCTCGTAAGACAGAATCCGCTTTGAGGAAATCCTCTGGAAAACAAGAGACACGGATACAGCTAAAAGAATTACTATGATACAGTGGCAGTGGGCAGAGAACATATACCACGGAACTTAATGTTGTTAGGCTCTAAAACGTTCGAATTACCACCTAGAACTGTGTAGCGTGATGTGGTCGACTTCAGACTAAATGGATCGATGACCTAAGGTCACGGGTAATCAGTGGATGCCAGCGGCTCACAGCCGTTCGGTGTGGCGATCATTAGAGGAGGCCTAGACTAGCAGTAGACTGGCAATATATGAAGAAGTTGTTGTCTATTCGTTAGTATTTCAAGAGTTTTGTTAAAACATGTGTTTATGTTTCAGGGTGCTCATCTCCCCACTCCTCCCCCACCAGAAGCAATCCCTGAATACATCCTCAGGGCTCTTGAATACATCAGGACTCATCCCCCTAAGCCCGAACCAGGCTCCAAATATTAATTTAGGGACAAGGGATAACTTAATATGATATATCAATAATTTGCAATGCACTGCCATTCATGTTAGTTCTAGTCGTAATAAAAGATGTGTAAATTTCTGTGAATAATAAAAGAACATTTGTACAGTTATTTTTTTTTTTTTAGTTTTTGTACTAACCCATCCACTTGACTACCTGCATAATTATCATTTAAGGGATTATTTTATTTAATCTGGTATCTGTTTATATATATACACACACACACACACATATATATATATATATTTGATAATTATTTGATCGAGCTTCATTAAGCTCAATCGAAATTTGACCTCGACCTCAAACACCTACGGCGTCAACCGGCCCACATAAGTCAATTTTATTTCACTTAAGTACCTACTTATGTTACGCATGTTGTGCGCACCGATAAGTATATCCGGTCACGCCATATAGTCATCAGTTTGACGCGAATTTGTGCCAATTAACGCAGTTGTTCTATTAGTTTCTGAAGCAGCTCTAGAAACAGCAACGCGTGGCAATATATCGCGTTGCTAGACTAGAAAGGTAGCAGAGTTAAGTACCTATATTTTATTAGAGTATATACGTTTGTATATTGTGGTACATTGGTATAAGACAAGACTTGCTATCAAAAAGGTCGTGGGTTCGATCCCTGTTCCGTACCGTTATTTCTAATTCATGTACAGTATATAGTGTAGATACCAATGTAGTTAACGGTGAAGGAAAACTTCGCGAGGAGACCTGCAAGCCGCATGGATATGTGAACTCTACCAACCCGCCTAGGCCAACGTGGTAGAGATATCGTGTTTTGTTTTAGATAAGGTTAAAATCCATAATAATTTTTGCCTGATGCATGATTAACGGCAAGTCTCTATCATCTTAATTATATTAAAAAATAGAAGATATATATGAAACGTGAATAAATAAATAAATAACTTAATTCAACAACTCAATTTCTAACTAAACATAAGGAAATTGAAATTTCTCTTCAAGGTAATATAAATGTCGGTATATCATATTTAATCTTAGAATTAATGTGTGTTAATATCAATTTTGCGTTAACTTGTGTGTGTATTCTTTCCTTTGTGATCTTGTTTTACGTTGTGTGCGTGCGCAGTGACGCGGCCCATTGTTAACGATCTCCTATATATGCTTTACCTCGTCTCCCGCTAAGTGACAGAATCTTTGGTTCGGCACACTGCACATATGGCGTTTTCGTTTAGTTTAATGCTCTAAGTATTTAATAGCTTCTTGGTAGTCTTAAACATTTCATTTATCTATCAATCTATACTACTATAAAATTATTAAATGCCAAATTTTGTCAAATCAAAGATACATACATACATACACTCACGTCGGTATGCCATAAGGGTAGGCAGAGACTACAGTTGGCCACATACTACGATCCTTATACACATCTCTCACCTCATCCACACCCATATATCTTTTCCTAGACTTTCGTCGATTAAGGGTGCTACGAACTAAACCTTTTCGAAACAAGTTCTTCATATGGTCAAGGTAAGTTTTTCCTGGGCGCCCTCTTCCGACATTTTTGCCCGGTATATTCGTTTCGTTAATCGAATTGAAAATCGAAATTTTGTGATATGTGAGTCACAATACAAAGATATTAAAAAAAAACTACTTAGGTTGACTGATTAAAAGCTTCTCAAATAAAATCCATCGACGTTAGTTTGTTCGGGCTTCACGCAAAAACCAGCGGGTAAATTTTGGTTAAATGATTACAACAGACTTAAAGTTACTATTCAGACTTAAATACTGCGGCATGTTTCATCAAAATCGGTCAAATTGAATTGAATTGAAGATACAATTTGATCCCTGTTTTAGTAGGCGCCGTTAAGGTATGAGAGATCAAGTAAAAGTGGTTCTAAGGCTTTTTATATAAATCTATAATGGTGTCGGGATTTCTCATGTAGCGGAAAACCGAGATTTACTCGAGAGGAGCCGCGGGCGAAAGCTAGTTGTTACATAAAATAATACTACATTTTATAATACTAATAATACTAAAATCTTCCAGTGATACAGTTTATGCAATCTACGATTGTGACAGCGGTCTTGCTGTCATGTAATATAATCTGTTATTTTTTTTTTCGTAAAATTTGGTATTTCAAAGATAACAAAAATGAGTCTAGAGTAACAAAAGTATTATGAAATTACAATTTGAATTTTGATTTTTGGAATTTTCATCTGGTGTGGAATAAACAGGCAACCTCACACTAGTAAGTATTTCAGTGGGAAGTCGACTTAAGACAGGAATGAACAAGAAAAGTGAAAGTATTTGAAAGGTAGCGCAACAGTCTAGTGCTTCAGTACAGTTCTAGTTCAATAAAAAGTAGGACTGTACTGAGTAGACTGTTCATGACAGACTTCAGTGCTTACGCTTATCTGTGTACGCAATGTACGTTCCAGGATTATATTACGCGCAACGGTACTCTAAGTATACGACGATATCGGACTATATCTAGGCTAATTTAATGATATTCTCGCTAAACTTCATTTTCGATACTGCATCCACTCTATCTAACAAAGTGTGCCTTAGGGCCTGTATACAACACTGCGGTGCGATGACACATCGCAGTTGAATGCGACAACGCAGCGGAAAATATTCGCTTCAACAGCATCGTAAAATAAAAAGAGATGACGATAGATTTTTTTTTTGTAATTCTGTGTGGTCTTATCCCAGAGGCAAGGATAATATTATATTGATGTAACCAAAATACAAATTCGAAGTCATTTGAATGCGGCCATTTAATTGGTAGTGAAAAATCTTGTTTCAGATTTATCCATCTTTACAACAGATCAAAGCAAATATTGTTTATTTACTAAAGTCAGCTGTTGGGCAAGAAATTCGAAATTTACTATGCACTGTCGTACATTCTTACAATGCGGCATTACGCCGCAGTGATGTATACGGGCCCTTAATCTCACGAAAACATTGTTTCGTATTCTTATGGTAGACATTTTGATATATAGAACTCTCGTGTATCTGACAAACACACGCATAATCGTAATAAATATCGATGCACAAATATAATGGGCGAATAAACACTCGAGATTAATAATGGCTACGGTGAAACCAGAACAAAGGCTGATCCTGCCGTTTACAGGCGACAGAAGGGGCATACGGGGTGTGCAGGGGCGTGTACAAATATTGTCTCGTAACCAACAGGCTTCATTAGCAATGAATGATGTAATTAATTTCACTGTTCGACGAATACAGGCCTAAGCTTTGAAGTGTTGACGTGCCTCGTTACGTTAATCGACAGACTCGATTATTAATTCTTTGTAATCGATATTATGTAGTAATAATTTCATGGAATATTCAGGCGATAATTTCACTATATAGGAATATATTCTGGAGTGCAGCACCATAAAAGGGCTTCTAGATCTCTGTCATCTGCACATCTTTTGCTCTTCTATGAAGAGCACAACTCTCTTCCTCTATTCAGATGTTACGGTAGCATGGAATTAATTTAGCCACCATTCTATTTGGGATCGCTGCTCCGATCTAAGCTCTAATGACCCACATCTTAGACCTCTGTGTTATCTTGCCGATTGTTTTGAGTCCTGGACAATAAGAGTTGAACTGCTACGACGCGATACAGTTCGAAGTTACCATCGACGTGTGTAATCGGACTTTTCCTGATCCCGATAAATAAATTCCTTCTGAGAAATTACGGTTTAAAGATAACATTACCCTTCACGCTGTGTCCCCACATAGCATAACGTTCACTGCACGGCCTACAGAAAGATTCGATCCGATTTATCGGACGATAATTCGCCTTTCATTAACCCACACGAAGCATGGAGTGTACAAGGCGGTTTAGTGTTTATAAAGCGGACACGATTGTTTATACTATTAAAAGTCATAACCCTGAAAATTTAACGTCTCCAAAACCTCTAGTTTAAGCTGTGCATTTATTGACAGTCAGTCAGTTAATCAGTTAGTCGGTTAATCAGCGACACGACGGTATTATATTATATATACATATATATTTAGACACATGTAGATTTCAACTACGTAAAACGTGTTGAAACTATCACAATTTCCAGTTCATCTACAATTGAAACAATCCATATGAATGCAGCAATAAAATATGTATGATTCCGTTGATTTATTTTTATAACCGAGGTTAATCTAGGTTCGCAGTCATTATTCAGATTTTATAGTTATTTATTTATTCCGCGAATATTTCCATTATAATACTTCTAGTGTATGAATATTGATATTGTGATTGGATTTCAATAAATATGGAAATAATATAGAAAATTATATGCGATATAATATTTAATGTGTGAATATTTATACTATTATAAAATTGTAAAACACAATTTTCTGTATATTAAAGATATTTAAAAAATCTAACTCGGTTCGACTAATTAAGGATTTCTGAAACCAAAATCATCGTTTGTTTTCTTCGTGTGTGTTTGTTTATTCGAGCTTCACGCAAAAACCAGCAGGTATTTTAGTTAAAAGTACAGAATGCAGTCTTATAAGTACTATTTCAATATAAATAACGCAACATTTTTCATCAAAATTGGTCAAATAGAACTGAAAATACAGTCCGAATTTCATTTCAGTAAATGCCGTTATGGTACGAGAGCTCAAATAAAAAATAGTTCTTAAACTTTTTTGTAAGCGTTAATTATTTCGGAATTTTCCATTTTGCGCGAAAAACGACATTCACGTAGGTGAAACCGCAGATGAAACCTAGTTCGTAGGACTTAAGCTTGTGACTTCCATGTAACGGTAATCTTTGTCGACTATAACATCTGTTGTGTGGCACCGGTATCATAATTTGTTGTCTCTTTACACGGATTCCGAAAATTCGGCCACATGTTGAATAACATAACAGTAACACACTGAAGAACTGTATAACAAAATATTTCGAAGTTGTTAAATGTTTAGAGAATTTAACAAAAAAAGTGAAATCTGGTGACCAGTAAGTTATCATCAACATACCAGCCCACAGACGTCCACTGCTGGACATAGGCCTCCACCGATTGCCCGCAATCTTAACCAGGTCTTCGGTCGGACTACCTAGCCGGTGGTCAACACGCATTACGCTTTCCGGTTGGGTCGCCATTCCAGCAATTTAAGACCTCAATGTCCATCGGTTCTGCGAGCTATGTGCCCCGCCCACTGCCTCGAGTTTTGTAATCTTTAGAGCTACGTCGGCGACTCTAGTTCTTCTGCAGATTATCTCATTGTTGATCCTGTCTCGCAGGGAAATTCTAAGCATAACTCTTTCTATTGCTCGCTGCGTGACCTTGAGCTTTCTTGTGAGGACCATAGTCAGTGGCCATGTTTCAGATCCATAGATTATCACTGGCAACACACACTTATTGAATACTTTAGTCTTAAGGCATTACGGTATTTTTGACGAGAAGATATCACGTAGTTTCTCGGACACTGCCCAGCCGAGTTGGATTCGGCGACTGACCTCTTTCTTGAAGTTAGATTTACCTAGCTGAACGACGTGTCCTAGGTATACATATTCTGACATAACTTCGAGGATAGAACCCTCTGGGACGATTGGGTGGAGTGGAATAAGAGCATTAACCATAACTTTGGTCTTACCCATATTCATTCCATCTGCCCATCTGTTGAGAAGCTCAATTGAGGTCTCGGAGCATTATGTTCAAGTCTGTAAGCGATTCTGCCATGAGTAATATATCACCGGCAAATCGAAGATGAATGATGTACTCGCCATTGATATCGATGCCCAGTTCGTTCCAATCTAGAAGCTTAAAGACATCTTCCAGCGCGGCTGTAAACAATTTCGAACAAATAAGTAATAATAATCTAGAATTATTTATTAAAGCAATATTATTTTATTGTTAGCAGTTTTAATTGACCATTGACAGATTAAACGGGTGAAACACCAGGCCGGTTTTTAAAAAGTGTGACTTCTGCGAAGCTGACATCACTTAAATCACTGTCGATATTATAAATTATCTTTCTTTAAAACGAAGGAATAGTTATAATGTTATTTCTATTTTTAATAAGAACAAGTATTTATCTTAACAATTTTAACACATTTATGATCAAAACATCACATCAACTTATTGTTACGATATAAAAATGCAAGTGGTACTAGTACTTAGCTGGCGGTTGACACCTCCTCGCCGCTCGACTGCTGGAGCGAAAGTGATTAAGCCTTTTTTTAAAAGTAAACCACTTCTCTCCAACGCCTCTTCGCCATCTTAGCTTCAACATGGCGTTCCATATTTTAGTCAAAATAAAGTCAAATAAAAATCTCACTGTATGAACACGATGTTAAAATCTTACAAATTATTTTAAAACAATATTTAAGTTGATTACTTTTAATAAAAATGCGATGTGAGAACTTTATAAACTATTTTAAATTAATTCGTAAATAGATTAATTTTTAGTAACAATATTACTTGGAATTTAATAGAAATTATTGCCTCTCAAATCTAATGAATATCTAATTAATGTTCAAAAGATTTGTAATCAAAACCAAGTCTCAATACAAAGGTGGTGTTAAAACATTGTAAATTATTCTTAGCCATTTCTTAAATTAATTATTATTCTGTAATAATAATCATTGGAATTTAATAGAAACTGTTGGCTCTCATTTACTTTTCATAACGATTAAAAGAAAGGAAGTTTTAAATCAAGCAACAGGAAACAGCAGGTGGTCATAAAAACAATGTGGTCAGGGAGTACTTAGTCTTTTAGCCTGTTCGGCAAGTATACGGGTAAGCGACCCCTTGCCTCCCGAGCTACTACTGTCTCTTCCTACTCCTTCAGAGATAGTAGTATCCTATACCATATAGTCCTGTTCCTAAATTCCATATTCCTTGTTCAATACACCTTTATAATATTATTTTTTTTTAATTTTTTTTTTAGCTGCCGTGGCTGATCTGGAAGTCTTTAAATAGACTTTGGACTCAGATTGACCAGAGCAAGGGAAATATGTACAGGTGGGGATTTTCTAATAATACCGACATGGGTTGCTTGTGCGTTGCAAACAATGGCCCACCTCACATCTTGTCCCGCGTGCCCTGCCACCTGCACGCAGCAAGACCTGATGGCCGCTTCGCCTTCCGCCGTCCGGGTGGCCACTTTCTGGGCTACAGCACTTTAGTGCCCAACAATTTGCCATCGATACGCAAAGAAGAAGTATAGAAATTTCCTACCTCATCCTTTTTCCTTTCCTCTCCACTAAGCCATGGGTACGCAATGAAAATAATGGATGAACAGTTGTAAGTCCGTCATTTTCAAATAAAGAAGAATGAAATTTAATATACCTATTTCTGGTTAGAAATAAATGTATACGTATAACTGCGTTTTTTTCAATATTTTACCTCTTAACAGTTAATTGAGAGTTATAAGTTTATATGTAAATTTCTTCAGTTTTGAAGGAAGAAGCATGAAATTTCACATACCTGCTTCTGTTTGGAAATAAATGTACACGTATATCGGCGTTTTTCAAAATTTTACACCTAAGATGGTTTACCAATTGTTTAGTCTTGGTAGTAATTTTACCCCAAAATGGAAAACCGCAAATGTCGTTTACAAAGAGGTTCTACGGTAATTAAAATGAGGATAAAAACAACTAAACACGCGAGCGAAGCCGCAGGCGACAGCTAGTATACATTATATATTTTTATGAAATATATAATAAATAACGCAAATAGTGCGAGCAAAGCAAAGGGCGGCCGAGCGGCCGAGTGGCCGAGCAAGCGAGCAGGCGAGCAAGCACGCGAGCAAACAAACAAACAAACATGATGGATTTGGTTTCAGAAGCCCTTAGTCGATCTGAGTAGTTTGTTTATAAATATCTTTGATTTTTGAAAATTTGATATTTAACAATTTTATATTGATATAGATTCTTCAAATTAACAATAAAATATCATTTTATTGCTTCTTGGAAGTTAAGTGTTGAGTGTTGAGTGAAGTCATTCCGACGAATACCACTTTACCAGACAAAATTTCTTTAAAAAAATAGGATAACTTTACTATGTAATCATAATGTTATTCCAATGTTTCTGTATTATTCACGCTTATTGTCATTTAGTATAATATATAAAATAACACCCAATTTATATATTAAACATCACAATAAAATAATATAAAACATTAAAATAAAACTTCAAGTGACGCTTCAATCGGGTTGTCGCCAAAACTACTTCTTCCCTCTTTTTCTTGGGAACCAGTAATCAAAGTTTGGAAAGAAAATGTTGTTTCATACAAATTTAAATTTTGTGCAATTGTTTCATAAAAATTCGTTGGATTAAATGTTATGAATGATCTGAAACAGGCTGATGGCATTTGTATCGGATATGGGCACGTTCATAATGTTAGGCCACTACATATACTGCATTCTGTACAAGGACCGATGGGTTGTTTTAAATCAAGCTGTTTATAAGGTCAAGGTGAGTTTAATGCAGAGGTCCCAAATGTTTTTGTTTCTTAGGCCACTTGCCACGTTTTTCGACTTTAGATAGATCCCTGCTTATTGTTGAATTTTTACAAATTCGTCAATTTCAACTGTGTTATTGACAGCTGATGTAATGGTACTCACTTAGAATGGTTTCAATTTCTAAATGTAGTAAAGTCAATGTTAAACCCACAGGGACGATATATTGATATCCAAAGAGATCTCTCTTTCGGCATCAATGGTTTAATGGAGTATCTATAAAAATTATGAAGATTATGATGAGCGATTGAGGAATAGCGTGGTAAGGAATAAATATAAATCGAAACGTGGTGTGATAGTAAGGATTGACGAAGATTGAAGAAGAGTATGAGTGATGACAGAATCAACTGACAAATCATATATAACGAGTAGATATGACTCGAAATGTTGGATAAAGGTGACCAAGGAAAACTACCCTTACCAATTTTCTTCAAAGGGTGCAATCGTTTTATTTTGTTACTTAGGGACTGAAGAGAACGATTACTGAATCTCGCAGAGTAGTAATGCATTTAGGTACAAAAGAATTTGTAATATTATTCACTATCATTCAATCATTTGCCGCGGAATAGAACACAAATACAATTATTTTCGAAGAAATTTATTCACAATGCTGATTTCGATTGTTTCCCAATCACTGATGGAAATTTCAACTGCATTTATCGTAATTACTTCGAATGCGCCTTGGATTGTGAATAATTTATCGATCTCTTTCAAGTCTTCTGGGGTTCCCTAAGATTTTAGTAGCCATTTATCAGTATTATAAAAACAATGCCGTATAAATATATACTATTCGAATAACTAAAATAAAAGAGGTTAATAAATTCTCAGGAGGTTGCCTAATTTTCCTGAAGATGTTGATTTTTGATGTCGACATTTATAAGATACGGTTATTACATAAGCACCTATTGGGTATAAGCGACAAAAAACAAACTGTTCAAGAGAGCAGTTTAAAGTTGGAACTGCAGAAAAATGGACACAACTTTCTTATATATTGCCATATTGTGAAAATGGAAACTGTTCTATAACCAAGAAAAATAAAACCATTCATTGGCAAATCATTTATTTATTTAATTCTACATTGTTTTATGTGGTTTTATGTCACTTAAATCAATTGATCTTGATTAGATCAATGAATAAATCGAGTTCTTTGCTTGGGCATAAGTGACAAAAAAGTTATGGGAGAGCCATGAGAGTAAGCGCATTCGAAAAAGCGGACAATTTTAAGTAGGATGACAAACATAACTCATTTTCGACCAAAATGTCGCTTATCCCCAATTAACTTTCAAGCGTCGATGTGTCC
>WUAW01004505.1:397-10938 GCA_017165845.1 Thaumetopoea pityocampa | reverse complement strand
GTGTGATTTAACACCACTGGATTATTTTTTGTGGGGCTATGTTAAGGACAGAGTCTATACGGAGCCAATCATTCGATTCGATTGCAGCCTTAAAACTCAAAATCCGTGATGTGATTAACGAAACCCGTTATTTTGCCAAAAAGTGATTAAAAACTTTGATGAAAGTATTGAAACAAAGTTCTTGTTGAAAAACCCTATACAATGCCCCTCTTACAATGTCTCTCACATTTTTTAACCCGATCATCCCCGGACAGTTTGGTAAAGGGTCCACGCGGGTGGATTCACGAGCAACAACTAGTAAATAAATATAATCCAAACTATTATACTATTATAAAATTGTTAAATGTAAAATTTTCAAAAATCAAATATATTTAAAAATAAACTACTCAGATCGACTAATTAAGGGCTATTGAAACCAAATACGTCGATGTTTGTTTGTTTATTCGGGGTTCACACAAAAACCAGCGGGTAGATTTTGGTTAAATAGTCTTAAAGGTACTATTCCGACTTAAATACTGCGGCATGTTTCATGCAAATCGGTCCAGTAGCATTACAATAGTTTGTTGGTATGGTATAGTATGGTATAATAACAAAGCCGGACTCAAAGTAGAGAATAATAAATAATTTAACGAGCAACGCTTCCTGTATTATGTCACTTCGATGCATTACATAAGTTAAGAGTAGTCGTTAACTTGACCGATACTTAATAAGTTTCTTTCAATTTCGTTACATAAACATTCACAAGGTATTATATTTAACGACGACTGACTAGTTCGGTGATAGTGACCCTGCTTTCTTTTCCAATTGGACCCGGGTTCGAATCCTGACAAGGACAAATTTATGTGTGGTGAACACAAATGTTTATATCCGAGCCGTGGATTTATATCTATACATGTATTAGCATTTATCTATATATTATGAATTTTAATTTGGGGTTAGATCAGTGTTTTTAAAAAATGTGTCGACAATTAAACTTAAAGCTTGCAGAAGGTAGTCGCAGAGTAATCAGAAGTCAGCATTCCAGTAAGACTGAGAGTCGAGCAACTGTTACCGCGGCCGATCGTTGTAATAACCCAGACTTAAGTTGGAATGCCAGAGTAAAGATACGTAAAGCTCACTAAACCAATGGACACTGGAGTCCTACAGAACCGGAAATTGTGTGTCGAACTAAAAAACCAGCTTAAAAATATTGAAAAAAGAAACCTACCTGTCCCTATATCCTTAGCGCCAACAGCAAATACATGCCTTATCCATACATATAAGAAAATCGTAAACGAGCCGTGTTTGTACAATGAATATTTTTTCAAAAAAACCATCCATACAGGTTGTAATGTTACCGGAGCCAAAAACATAGTTTTTCGAAATTTTGTCGGTTTGTTTGTTTGTCTGTGCGTTTGTGCACGCTAATGTCAGAAACGGCTGAACCGATTTGAATGTGGTTTTCACTGTTGCATTGTGGCAAGCTTCCTCTAACATTTAGTGTATGTTTCATCTATCTATCATTTATCATTCATTCTTATTAAGATCGGAGAAAATAATTTATGTATAATTTCTCTCTTACCGAATGCCCACGCGGACGGAGTCGCGGGCACAGCTAGTATGTAATAATTTTGTATTATTTGTTATAGCTTACACAATAATATATAATGTACTGCACGGGAGCTACTGCCAACAAACAGCCATGACGTTTGGCAGACGAATACATTAATGTATACATTAGAGGCACATACTTAAGTATGCACATACTTAAGCACATACTTAAGTATGTGCTTCTAATGTAATCGTTATAAATAAATAAATAAAAAAGTCAGCATTCCACTTAGGTGGATTTAATTAAGATCGCAAATATAATACTTGATGGATGTAGGTAGCATACAACGCCATCTGGCAATTATTAGAGTGTTATACCCAAAAATATATATGTTTCGACGGATATGGTGAACAAACGCAATTTTAACACATTATTGACCGGTCACGAGTTAACTCGTGTTTTCATGGCCGAACGTTGCTGACCGGCCACGAGTAAACACGTGTTGCGCTTTTTTCGCATCGCCGTTGTTTTATCAGTTGGCGATTATAGAATGCAATTGTTGATCAGCATAACTCAAGCTGTATTTCACGCTTATAAGATCTGCCAAATTGCGTCCTTTGTTGTAAAAAAAATAATTAATTCCAGCATCGTCTAATATACATCTGTGCTATCCTAGAAACTACATTTTTCCGCGATAAAAAATGAAGCCAGTGAGTAGTCTCTGCTAATACTTAAAAAATATTCGTTCAAAAACCGTCATCGATCCGTTGCTCCTTTGGCGTGCGGAAGAAAAGCGACAAAACCGTGATATTTTTTTTAACGAAAATGTAAGCGATTATGTATCCATTATAAACTCGAACACTTCGTTGCCTTTAGAATATAAATTTTTTTATAAACGTCATAAACGTCGATAAAGTCAGTCTACCCCAAGACTATCCAATTATCAGCGATAAAAAAAACTCATAAAGACCATAAAAACAACATATATTATGAAAAAATATTTCATTATCTCCAGCCCATATTTGTCCCCAATACAGGGGCAAATACCTCCCCTGATCAGGAGGGTATTAAGCCGTAATCTACCGCGCTGACCTAGTGCGGGTTGGTAGACTTCACACCCATGCGGGTATGCAGATTTCCTCACGAAGTTTTCCTTCTCCGTTAAGTACATTGGTGTCTATAATGTAAACCGTATACATAAGTTAGAAACAACTTAGTGGTGCGGGATTGGGATCGAACCTATGACCTTTCGATTGCAAGTCGTGTCTGCACCACTACACCACTAATGTACTATGAATAATATGAATATACCAAAAAATATTTAAGTAGATGTTAATATTATGTGCAAACACAAGCAAGCATCTGTCCACAATACGTCGAGCCAATGAGTATTAATAAAATTTAACAAGTCATTGTTATATAACAACACTTTTACTTGTCATACTTTTTGCTTCTTAGGAGTTTTTTTTTTAAAGACACCTCCCGTCTTATGATTAAATTCCTGTGTCGCGGGCACTTTACAAACATTCAAATAACGGGAACACAGAACACCCAGACTCAGAACAACAATTTGTGAATTGCACAAAGTTCTTGTTCCGTGTGGGGATCGAACCCACAACACTCAACAGTGCAGTGGAAAAGCGACCAATTAAACCACTGCGCTATCCGTGCAGTCAATATATCACGTAAATAAAAACGCCAATATATCAGTTTTAATTACAAACCGAAGATTACTACGTATTAATTATTGATACAAATTAGTTATCAGAATTGTCAAACCAATCTATCTATACTATTATAAAATTGTTAAAAGTCAAATTTTCAAAAATCAAAGATATTTAATAACAAACTACTCAGATCGACTAATTAAGGGCCTCTGAAAACAAATCCATCGATGTTTGTTTATTTGTTCGGGCTTCATGCCAAAACTAGTTGGTAGATTTGGTTAAACCGTTAGTCTTTCGACTTAAATACTTGAGGCATGTTTTATCTGAATCGGTCAAGTAGAATTGAAGATACAGCTTGATCCTTGTTTTAGTAGCGGCCGTTAAGGTACGAGAGTACCTTAACTTCCTGTTTTCAGTGTTTTTGAGAAATACTATGAAATACAAACTTAGTTTTGCTGCCGATAAAATTAATAGTTAAATACATACATGAAAAAATGACGACCAAGTACGTGTTGGTTTAAAAAATATGTACATATGTACATATTTTTTAAACCAACACACACTTGGTCGTCATTTTTTCAACTAATTCAGAAATTTACATGAAATGCTTGACATCGTGAATCAGACAAGACCAGACTACGGAGTATTAATAAATGGCGTAGATAGAGAACTTCTCAAAAGTTCTCCTTTTTGCAGAGAAGGAATCATCACATAAAGGTGGACTGGTAGAAATTGTCTTAGAAAAGTCACATTTACACATAAATATCGAAATTACACGGAAGAGACACAGACAAAACAAAATCTAGATTTTAGTCTGTCCTATTCCGTTTTCATTTTTCAGGGCTAGACAGGAGATATCAGGGATAGAGGGTAGACAGAAACAGTATACATATTTCAGGGCTAGACAGGAGATATCAGGGATAGAGGGTAAACAGAAACAGTATACATATTTCAGGGCTAGACAGGAGATATCAGGGATAGAGGGTAGACAGAAACAGTATACATATTTCTCTGTTGTTTCAAGAATTTTTGAAAACATCCTATAATTCAAATATATTTACTGTAAAATATAGACAAAATATATCTCTGTATTTATAAATATTATGTTATATTCTTTTGTTTACTACTTACTAATCCAGTTGAATGACGCTAATGAGTTCTAGACTACATGTTACATGAAAATGTACACTGACACTTTCACAACGGATATTGGCAGAATTGTACCAAATTGGTCAAACGCCCCAAACGAAGAAAGAAGAAGGATTTTGTGAACATAACATTGCCTAGTATATTTTACATCAATGGTACCAATTAAAAATAAATCGTTGAAGTACTCCGATAGTGTGTACTTCTTTACTGTACTGCACTGTCTTTAGTAGAATAATATGCACCTTTGTTGACATTACTATCTTATTATGGCCTCTGTGGCTCAAAACTTGGGTGCTTTGATCACGTCAACCCCATACGATTTTTGTACCGCCCATCAATCTAATTCTCTCCTGTACTAACTTTATTTAAATCAGTTTACATTTGTTGTGTTACTATACAAGAAAATGTAATCTTTCAAATACGAGACTGTGTAGGGTAGGTTGTAGGATTACCCAACTACCCTGCTTTATTAGTGTTTACCACATATATAATCATTATTTTCATTATTGTGTAACTAGGTGGATCACTTACCTGCGCGTATTGCGATGCGAAGTCAGAGATGATCGCGTGCGCATGATGCGCAAGGGGCACGTGCAGCGTGATAGGGGGCTCCCGGGCGCTCGACAGCTGCAGAGAGTGGGGGGCGGCTGATGATGCACGGAGCCCGGAGAGGGAGAGGCTTCGGCGAATAGTGAGGCCCGCGGGACCTGGGCAAAGACAATTTTAATTAGTCCTCGAACCCAAAATGCTGTACAGAATTGTACAATTTGGTATTCGATTAAGAGATAAAAATTTGTTAACCTTTGGGGGTGACATGTTTAATATATGAACAACTTCCTTTTCAAAAATAAATTTGAAAAGGGTCCGCCAGTGTAGCGTAATGTACAGAGAGCTAATACTAAAAACAAAAAAAAAATACGTATAAAGTTATAGACACGACTTACAATCGGAAGGTCGCGGCCTCAAACTCAGTCCCGTACCATTGAGTTGTTTCCTCATGTACGGTCTACGTTGTAGACACTGATTTACTCAACGGAGAAGGAAATATTCGTGAGACAATTTGCATACCCGCACGGGTGTATGAAGTCTACCAACCCGCACTAGGCCAACGCGGTAGACTACCGCCTAATCCCCCTCCTAATCAGAGGAGGTCCGTGCCCCTGTAGTAGGGACGATACGGACTGGGGATGATAGATGAATGACTTTTGCCGTGTGGCGCAGGCATGATAACCATCGTTACATCATCTCTTCCCGTGACTGCTGTGAGAACCAGCTAAGGAATGTACTAAGATAATGGACAGGAGTGTTCTGATATTCAATCAAAATCCATTGCCATCTCAGACACCTGCCAAGTATGGAGATTGTGGAAAATTCTTCCTTTTTAAATAAGAGGCCTATAGTCAATTAGGTGGTGAAAAAGTCCAAACTCGCTGATATCTGTGTAGTCGAGATTACCGGAAACAACTGTTGTTTTTATAAAATAATATCAATCGGACGTTACGTCACACCAAACTGCAGATCACAACGAGAGTACCCACCTTCGTATTGTCAACTGTTATGTGCGCGCACCCTCAAGTTTACCTTTATTATGAAAGTATATTACAATACCAACAGATGGCGTTAGGAGTAAATAAAAACAATTACATACAAATACAGTTTGTACGAATAACATATAAATGTATGCGTCGCCAACAAGAGCCACGTCCTGCGGTGGACTTCTGGGTGTTCTGTGGTGGGCTGGTGGTGAGTTAATTACCTTTGACGCCGACGGTGACGGCGCTGTGCGAGACGGCCAGCACGGCGTTCTCCCCCGGGGGGATCCTAGCGACGAACAGCCGCGCGAAGTAGAAGGGCCAGCCGCGCGCCATCTCCACGGCCTGGCGCTTGGTGGGGGAGCGCGCCGCGGCGCCGCCCTGCGCGCGCAGGAACGCCAGCCCCGCACGCCGCTCGCTCGCCGTCACCCGCAGCGACGCCGCGCTCGAGTTTATGTCGTGGACGATCTAATTACACGAACGACGACAGGATTGCAACTAAATCAGCGTGGAGACGTTTATGCGTTTATAATGATGTACGGTTAGCAGACAAATTAGTAAACAAATATTTTCATATATTTTTTTGTATTTTTATAAGTAGATACTTAATATTATACATATTAATCGTAACTGCACTACTTATAAGCGACTGATGCGAGCGTACGAGGCACGTTGTAGCTAGCGCAACCTGGTTTATTACAGTTTTTAGTCACTATGTGTAGAAACACTACTACAAACTCAAAAACGTTTCCAAGGTGATTTATCTGTATAGATTTGCAAGAAATTTTCTGGAGTGCTTAAATAAAAGATCAATAATAATAATTAAGAAATATGACGGTACTCTGTGAAAACTATTACAGATGTTAAACACAACCATGGCAATGTGGAGACAGAGGTGGGACTTAGTGGTTCGGTGAACCTGTTGTTTGCCTTATGATCTGGAGTTCTAGGGATCAAATGCCTGCGTGATGGACTGAGTAGTCTAACCCCTCTTACTCTGAGAAGAGACCCGTGCTATGCACTGGAATAGTAGATGGGTGGTAGATGATGATAATGTCTCCGTCCGTCCATATGTAATATAGTTAAAAACTTCATCATCATATCAGCCCACAGATGTCCACTGCTAGACACAGGTCTCCTCCAATGATCGCCACACGGAGTGCGTGCCGAGCCGATGGGTGATGATCCGATGGGTGTTAAAAACTTACTTGCGCAAAAAGTAGGTCCAGTATCGCGGGGTCATTGTAAGTTTCGCCCGGTGTGAACACTTCCTTGCGCACGCGCAGCTTCCACGGCACGCGGCTGTAGGTCAGGTACGCGCGGTCCGACGGTAGGAATGCAGCGGGCGCCGGCATGTCGCCTGCGAAATGTATCACTATGAAATCCACAACACCACGTGACTAATTTCTACTTTTGTACGATCTACATCGCAGTACAATTTGGTCGTTTATGGTCAAGGCCGTTGGCGCTTTGCGTGCACTCAATTAATTTATTAATTAAAATATTAATTTAAACAAGAACTTGTCTCAAAAAGGTCAAGTTCATAGCATCCTTAATCGACGAAAGTGTATGAAAAGATGTATGGATTTGGATGAGTCGAAATAGATGTGTCAGGATCATAGTATGTGGGGAACTGTGATCTCTAACTGCCCATATGGGATACCGGCGTGAGTGTATGTATATTATTCATTTTACTTAATTGTTATTTAATTAAACAACTGGGGCCCACTGTTTGTAACTTTCGATAACTGCTATTGATTAAGGAGTATCCCATTTTACACCCATGGGAGTTCCTACGCTGACGAACCGAGTCTTTTACAATCATCATAAAGATATAAAAAAGTACTAAGGTAACACTCACGTTCAAGATTTTCTGTCCTGTCCGTGGCGTGTGTCGACACAGAATGCCGTCTCTCTGCCTCCATCTTTCTATCTCTCTCTTTCTGTGCCATGTGAGTTTTGAACGTTGCTCGTTCTGTCCTCTTCCCTGTGTCTGTATTATCCGGAGGAAAAATTATATCAGATCTGGGACTCTCCCTCGCACGTCCGACGAGCATGTCCCGAGAATTCTTTCGTCCGTCGTATCGTTCGAAGTCATCGTAGAACGGCGAACGTTGTCTCTCATACGTATTCAAATTATTGTCCATACCGTTCTCCTCTTTTCTACAGTCTCTTGTTGTGTGAACTTCGTAAATCTCCGACGCTTCGCGCCCCGAGTAGTTGTCCCGATCCAATCTCCTGTGGTCGGTCGTGTCTAACCCAGACTCGGAGTCCCACTCGTCGCGGCTGTTCCCCTCTCTTTCGTCGTTGAAGCTGCGTATTTCGGACTCATCACCCCAGTCGTCCCGCATGCGGTGCTCACGCCGGTCGGAAGTCAGAAAACGAGTGGCTAGATCGTCGCGGGAAGGTTCAGAGTCCTCGCGGTGTCGAGAATTCCAGTTCGCCAGGAATGCGTGTCGGTCGTCCGCTTCTCTGTTCTGGTGGACGCCGAAAGTGTCTCTATCTCGACGGAGCTGAGCGAAGGTGGATGATTGGTCGATGGGTACGGGAGGAGGCGGTGCCGGACCTTCGGGTGGCGTTGGAGGTGATTTAGGTGGGGGAGGAGCAGGGCCAGGAGGTGCGGGAGGCAACGGTGGTGGGGGTGCGTCCCAACGTGCCCCACCGCCTAGTTGCCGCTCCAGCATCAGTTTCCTCGTGTCCTCTAACTTGTTTATGGTCCGAGGGGTCTCTGCATTAGATGACGAACTTCGTACAGAGTGGTTCGCCGTAACGCGTTCTAGTCTTTGTCTCATTTCGGAGCTCAGCTTTAGTTTGCCGACGCTGCCCGGTGAAGGTCTTTGGGCTCCTATTTCGAAGCTTCGTCTAGCCGTGCGCTGATTGGGAGGCTCCCTGCTGGATGACAGCATAGGCCCGTCTACTTCGAACTCCTCCCACTCGATCGCTGAAGTAGTCTCGGACTTAGAACGCCCTCGTGGTGGGTCATGCTCCATGCCATTGGTTTGCGACTGAGGTGTGTGTCTCCTCTGTATCTGCCGCAGCTTGAATTTCGTGAAGTCTTGAGTAGGATCCGCGCCGACAGCATCCTTTGGCGGAGGCCACCTCCATTTGCCGATGCGTACAGTTTTGGCTCTGCCGTATGGGTCGATGAAGCCTTTGATTTCTGAGGGGTCAGTGGAGTGTAGAGGGGGCGGCATTGGCGGCGGCGGCGGCGGAGGAGCGCCCGTCGACCCGCTCTCGTTCGACTCCCGTCTCATTTTGGCCGAAATCCTCGGAGGCGAGTGCACCTGAGCGTGGACGACTGTCGAAGCTCGAATAGGAGAGGTCGGCTCTGATTCAGAAGGGTCAATAACTTGCCCAGCTAACAACGATTGCAAAGCTTGATTCTGGGCCAATAACTGTTGCTGTATTTGAAGATTTTGCGCCATCGCGCTTTGGAGGAAAGCGCGCTGCAAATTCTGATGATAAGCATTTATATCGACGGTTCCCGGTGGGGGTAGATGCAGGCCTAGAGCTGCTGCCAGAGCCTCCGGAGTACTTGGCATAGTTGGCGGCAGAGCCATTGCTCCAAAGCTCAAAGCAGTCGTGTTGGCAGAAGCGGCCCTGGGAGTCGCTCCACCACCTTTTATGGCACCTGATAACCTCTCCCCATCAGTTAAACGCTTCAAGCTGTCATTCATGAAGATGGGATCGAACAGGTTAGTGATATAGTCATCGACGGAGTCCGCACCAGACTCTTTCCTGCTAGTTCTACCTTTCTCTTTCTCTTCTTTGCCGCCCCCTTTTATAAGAGCCTGTATTCCGGGGCTGCTTAGTGCGTCTAAAACAAAAAAAAGAACAAAATACTTGACAGCATTGTTATGGATATTTTTTTAAACGAGTTTAACATTTAATAAAGAATGTTTAATTGACTCATCAATGTAAACCTAACTATTTAATGTAGAAACAGAAAATTTGGCGGTAGAGTTCTTTTTGTGCGGTTGATACAAGCCCAGACTAACAAGAAATGTTGGATATTCAACTTCAGGGCGTGTAAGTAAGGGATAGAAATTTGTCAATTTATATTTGGCACGAAAGTTGTATTATACATATACCATGTTGTAATCCTCTAATTTGGCCGCGCGATGCCGGCATAATAATACCTTCACTCCCTCTCTTCCCGTAGATGATATGAGAACCAGTTAAGGGGTGTACCAGGGTTATTACCCTGGTACACCCCTTACTGGATAATGGACTGGATTATGTTGCTACCTATTGGTAGCAACTGGATAATGTTGCTACCTATTGGTAGCAACATTATCCAGTTATTCAAACAAAATTTACTGCGATCTCTCTAAAAGTCCATCTCCAGTCTGCCAAGTGTCGAGATTATCGCAAATCCAACGTCTTTAGATGTCATGTTTTTTGATCCAATGTGCAGCACTGGACTTCCAAGGACTGATCACGATGATGATGATGATGAATTCTCTAAATTCATCCCTTAAGTATATAAATTAGATATATACGTGTAAAAACATGTTTTTTGTTTGATTTTAAGAAACATTTCACCCATTTCTACGTAAATACTGCAATGCCATATTTATGGAGCACAGCCATTTTATTTATTTATTTATTATTTGTTTAACATAGGTAGTAAGCAAGTTGAATTTTATTTTGAAGTTCGCT
>WUAW01004501.1:23455-38211 GCA_017165845.1 Thaumetopoea pityocampa | reverse complement strand
CTACAATTTAACATTGAATATTACGAAATTAGGGGGGTGGTCTATACTTTTGTCGCGGAGTGTATATCATTCATTTTTTGATGGATGTATCCACGTAGATATAAGTTAGACAAGGGAATCAGGACATTCCTTTGCAAGAAGTTTTTGGACAACAGTTTCTACATGGTATTAATCTTGGTTTTGTCATTAGCGTTCGCCTTCTGACTAAATTAACTCCACATTGTTCGACTTTCAGCATCCTCAGTGGTGTGTCTATTTTCTTCCATATTTTGCTTAACGAAATCATTCTACCATCATCTTCTACCGATGACTTACTCTATCGATAGGCGCATAGAGGGCTCAGAACACTTCAAATGAACTTTCTGGAGTTTGCCACATCACGGATCCCTACTCTCCGATATATGTTACATGTGGAGTACATGTAACATATATCGGATGGCACACATTCACGTCACGGTGATGAAGGTTCATAATCGTGACGTGGAACTCCTGGACTTTCTTACTTTATACAGGACTGCACTCGCCGCCATATTGGGGAACTGGTATTATAATATCCTTGTACACCTGTCAAAGGTATCTCTCGATCACATTCCAGATATCTGTAGCCACTTTGCTATAGCTGCGCCGATACGGGACATCATGTCTGTAGAAGATTACGTATCACGAATTCTTGATTGTAATATATCATTGAAGGAGTTCTATTGATATAACCTTTGGTAAAATATTTGAATGGGAAGCTGATAATCCAATTGATGTTTTCGCACAGTATCTAATTATTTATCATGGTGAGATAATAATTAATTAGCCTGAGAAAATGTGAGTTTTCGCAAAAGATGTTTAAGAATAAGCGTTCAAGTTATTAGCTAGCAGCGTCGTCGTGATGTTCGTATGAACTTGAAAATAATAAGTACTAACATTTAGGTTTTTTTACGGCTAGTTATTTTTTATTAAAATAGTAACAATATTTTAATTTACCGTGTATTGTTGTGTTTCATGATGCCCTGTGTTTCAGAAGGCACCGTGAAATAGTAAAGTGAGTGCACAGCGAAGTGATTTCCGCCCGGTGATTGTATGATACCGCACGTCTCAGGGATTGTGGGGTCTACACGAGCTTGACATTGGATGGCAGTCGTTCATCTGAACCCCATAGCCATATCCCCTGTAAGATTTATAGACCTTTTTTTACGCAGAGAAAATCCTACGCGGGTAAATCGCGGGGCGGCTTACGCTTACTGACTAAAAATTCTGCGGCGTCCTTCATTGGTACCTTAGAACGGCCGACGGACTTACTGTGGATGCTCAATGCCCCATCACTGTATCAAGCATTTCTTGAAGGTGCTTTGTCTGCACCTCAACACCAAGGTTCTTTCAGTGGCATGAACTAAGCCTGCCGTCGTCCTTCTCGGAAACCGCACATTTAAATGTTCAATATCCCCACCAAATTAATCCGCAATCTCGAAGTCATTATGCCAGATGGTGTGGCAGGGAGAATCCTCCAACTGCGGGTGCTCCGTTAGCCCGTATTATTAAGTCCTAGATATTGGGCTGAGGAGCCAGCATGGACTCCACTACTATCAGCATTTGCGTCGAGCGGTATTGGCAATAATGTCAGCACAATGCTAGGAAAATAAAAAATGCCTAAATTATCAGATCGTGTTATTTGCAAACATGTCAAGGAGGGACCATGAGAATCTGTGCGAAAATATATTGTTAGCAAATAGTTACCTACTTACAAAACTCCACTTAAAGATTGATTACTATGACATCGAGTCGTAAAAGGAATCATACTTCGTTATCGCTAATCTCTTGTGATTTAAAACAACAATCATGTAGAAATTACCGTGTGAATCTGAAGAGACTCAGTATTGTCCTCGTCTTTATGTTTTGTACAATCTTCTCGATGTATAATTATCTTCTTAGAATGAATAGCGGCAGCTTCTGTAATGTTGGCAAGTGGCGTGTCATACCAATCCACACTAGTAAGAAAAGCAAAAGTATGTTTGTGTAATCTCATCATCATCATCAGCCGTGGAAGGCCACTGCTGGACATGGGTCTCATCCTTAAAAAGGGGGGATTTGACATAATCTTCATGCTTGATAATCGTCAAGACGATTATCAAGCATGAAGGAGATCGCAGTAGATTTTGATTGAATAACAGGATAACGCCGCTGCCCATTATCCTGGTAGATTCACCCCTTAGCTATTTCTGACAGCATCCACGGAAAGAAACGGAGTAACGGTATTATTATGTCGCTGCCACTCAGCGGTTGTCTAATTAGTCCCCCTAGCCAAGTTGATATTCGACAATCGTTATCGCTAATAGAAACGAAAAAATGTATTAAAATGACATTTCTAAACGCCAAGTCAGTGACTTATCGATTACAAATGTCATTCCAATACATTTTTTTCGTTTCTATTAGCAACAACGATTGTCGAATGTCAACTTGGCTAGGGGGGCTGTTTGTTATTTATTTGCGGCTCAATCGGGCCATTCTACTAATCCCCATTGACTTGCCTCATCAACGGGGATTTGTGGACAGAAAGTCAATAATTGTAACTGATTACATTTAAAAAAATAAAGACTACTGTGAATATATAACGTCTACTCGTATGTTTTGGTTTTAAACTGATGGAAATTTTTGGAGAAAAAGTTCACAAATCTCCGTTGATGGAGCAAATCAATGGGGATTGGTGGAAGAACCCGTTTAACTGATGATTCCACTTTATAAACATTTGGCAGAATTATATTAATGGCAGATATAGGCTTTGAATCATCATCAGCGTATTGCTTTGCTGTTAAATAGTTACATTGGTGACGAATGATCGTCTTTCCTATACAGCTTTCGGCCATTTTGGAATTACAGATAGGTTAGTTTTCGCCAGTCTATTAATTTTCTGCTTTGATTGTCGTTGGTTATACGGTTGATGGGGACGCCATGTCTCTGGGATGTTTTTATATAAGAAATAATAGTTGTTTTACGGATATAGTTACGTAAAAACATAAAACCAAATTTGTATCAATTCAATTTATTTGCGTTCTTACATTACGGAAACAACCAGTGAGAGTGCAATAAAAAAAAAACAATTAACATTAGTTACGTCAAGGTAATTAGAATTACACACAGTTGAGAACATCAACTATTTTTTGATGTAAAAAAAATCATTTTTTTTTACTAGAAGTAAAAAAAGAATGATTTTTTTTATTGTGCATGTCTTTTTAAATTTATATTGTTCTTCTATTTTATTATATTATATTATTGCGCGAAAATGATGACATCGACTGGCTTCATGAGATTGACGTTGATCTTTGACAAAGCACAGTGCCAACAGCTGACTTACACGATGCTTATTCAATTGTTAGTGTTGAAGAAAGTCTCGATAATCCGTGGTCCAAGGAAAATCTCCATTAAGTATATTTATGTATCAGTACAGTTATAGGTTTTTCACCTGATTACATCTTTCCATTATATATACTATTTTTAAGCCAGTCAGAAACAACCCGTAACCTTAATGTTTGTCTGGATATTTTATCACGGTGCTTAAATTTCCAGAATTAAATATATAATATTAGAGTAATTAAAGAATCTAAAAATTTTTAAGATAATTTGTATCAAAGAATTCACGTGATGTTGTGTAGGTAGGTTAGTCCAAAATCTCACCACGTTCAAGTTCAGTTTAAAGTTGCTAAAAAACATCACACGATTAGTGGATGCCCCTTTACGCGTAGTGTAACAAGCTCTTTATTGAACTGGTGCTCACGATCGATTTTAATCGGCGTTTGTCAACACCCGCCTGTGTCGACGAAGAATGCCGATATAACTTACTTTGTGGTACTACTGTAATGTACATACTATCATAATTATATTTCCTTTAGCTAAGAAATATCTTCATGGAACACCTCTAATAACAATAGTTTTTATACCCGTCACTAAACGTTGAACAATTCAAAATGCGAAATAAACCAGCGCCATAGACTCATGCACCAAACAACTGCGTTACATAAATCCACTTTATGGAACTGGCTACTGTCCCAAATAAAACTCATTTAAATGCACATTGCATCGTTTATAGTTTTTAAACTCGCTCGCAATACATATTTTAAGTGAAGCTTGTTGGTCAATATCGCTATCAAAATACGCAATGGAAGCGATTGAAGCTACTAACAGGAGGTTATCAACGGTGAAGTGTATAATACCTCCTATCAGTAATATTTCGAGAAATTCTCTTTCTTCCTGCTTTTGAACTTAAAGGTCAAATCCGCATGATTTGATTGTGTAGACCGCACATGAATTAGAAATAATTCGATGGTATGGGACCGGAATCTAACCCACGACTTTTCGATCACAAGTCGTGTCTGGCACCACGAAAGTACCAATGTAACTTATATGTTAATCCAGGTTGAAAGAACACACATGATAATTTTTATGCGGTTAACTTTAATGTTATTTTAACTTTTCAGACGGGCAAAGCCGCGGGCGGAAGCTATTACGTGTATATATGTATCTGTATACATATATACATGTAATAGCTTTTGCCCGCGGCTATTCCGACTATTTGGAATATTCCGACTCTAACAGGATTTCTTATAACTGCGGTCTTAAGTCAATTCCAGTATAGAACAGCGTGAAAACTTCTCTATAATACTTCCACTAAAATCAAGACGGACTCGACTATTTATACAAAAAAAGAAGTAAATTTTATAAATAAACTGAACGAACGACCGTGTAATTCTAAAAGGGTTATGAAACAAGCCTTAGATAACCAATTGCCACTAGTTGCATCTCAACATTATGGAGAGAAATTTGAAGCACTGAATAACAACAATGTTTTGATATTCATTCAAAGACTTTTAACTGCGATTATTAAAAAAAAAATTAAATGATAATATTATAATAATATTTTAGTCAGTCTCAGACTTACTAATCTAGTCGCGAAATTGGGTTGTCTGTATCTTGGCTAATAGATAACAATACATATACATTTTTAGATAAATACTAATACATACTCGTTTATGCATAAACACATCCACGACACAGGCAGAAAAATATTCGTGATCATCATCGCTATGTTTGCTCTTACCGAGATTTAACTCTAGGAACCATTGGCCCAGAATGCAGGATCGGTATTGTAATCAGTCCTCTAATTTAGATAAAATCCTCCAATTTCCCAATTCATTTCATTATCCATGTGGACAGGCGAAGGAACAAACGCATACTGCCAAGTCTTGAGTTGTACAAAGTTTACGTTAATTTAACAATAAATGATGTATCACATTTTATTGCTTCCTGGGAGTTTTGACGTCAATCCAAAGATTACTACATTAACACATTGACAAAATATTCATGCGGTTGCTTTGCTATGTTAGCCACAGTTTTATTCCAATGTTTTAATATTGTTCACGATTATTGACGATTAATACATAAAACAATGCTAAAATATATTAAACATCACAATAAACTAATATAAAAAGTTAAAATAAAACTTCAAGCGATTCTTCACTCGGGTTGCCGCGAAATCTCCCCAAAAATTATTTCATTGTGTCGTATGTTTTTTTAACATGTCCAATGTTGCGAGTTGCTACACCTTCAAATAATCAGTGTGTCGTAATGGGTCAATGAAAACGTGATACGATTGCTTGATTGGTACTTAGCAATTGGCATGCTTATTACGAATTAAAAAACCTTGCGACTGTGAAAAAAATGGCAGTAAAATTTCGCGCTTGGCGCAATCCCGTATTATATAAAAGCAATCACTAAACCATATGACAAATGAACTAACTCTTTTGTAACACTTTTTATTTTTATTTACAAAACATTCTTCAATTTTCGTTTCTTCCAAACTGGACATTTAAAGGAAGTAATAAATATACATGGCTAGATAATATTAACATAAAGACCTTAGGATAATAACGAAATAATAATTTATTAGTTATTCCAAATAAAGGGCATAAGTATTTAAATATAAAAAAAATCTTTGCATTAGCTTTACTAATGTTTGATTAAATAAATTCAAGATATTAAAATTAATAGCTAATTGAATACAATAATATTGATTCAAATGTCCTTAAGTCCACCTTTTGACCAGCAAACAATGAGTAGGTAATCAACACAGATCTCAGAAACGTAATCAACTACATGATAACTTTATTAGGTGACAATAAGGTAAGGAATACACATTGATTGATAAATACGATATACGTAATAGCATGATGTACGTAATAGCATGATGTACGTAATAGCATGATGTACGTAATAGCATGATAAGGCAGTGCAGAAAAGATGGCTACGTCATCTTTGCTGCACTGCCTTAATTTCGATTTAGCGATGGATTTATGGGCAACTATTTAAATTTTCTTAGAAAACTCTTGCGCCTAATATGCATATATTATATATAATTCTTCCTAAATAACGATTTAAAATGCTTTAAATAGTTATTACATTTATATTTTGTATCGTTAGTTGTTACTGGCTATCTTTGTGGTAATAAAATAAAGCAATGAAAACTGGTAATTTATTTGTGGGCAATGATAATATTTAATTATATAATATAATTTAATTTTTTACTAGTTTTCGCCCGCGGTTCCGCCCGCGTGAGTGCCGGTTTTCACGCTAGAAGGAAAATCCCGTAATAATTACAGATTAAAAAAAAATGGCCGTTACTGAAACGGAGATCAGAATGTATTTTAAATTCCTTTGAATTAATGATTCATCAACGAAATGTTTTATTTATACCATTCACATTTTAAACAGCTATACTGTTTAGTGTTTGTATTTTACATGTTCAAGTTTCATATACAAAAGTAATGGTGGACTCAATCTCAAGGCATGACTAGTACAATGCAGTAGGCAATGCAGAATAATAGGTGCAGGTATTCACGTGAATGTAATAAGTTTTTTTACTTTCCTTTATGTATTTCCGTAGATATCCATCTAATCCTTTGCATCTATGATATTATTGCAAATAAATGTGTCTCAGCCAACCGCACATAATCATCTGTTTTTGATCAATCTATGAACAATTGATGAACCATATTCGTCGGGGATACTTCCGACAAAGCAGGCAATGCTAACATCTATTCTACGACCTGAGACACAAATCGAAATTCTTTGTTTGAATTAAATAATTCTGCTCACATTCAGACATATAGTTACCGGAAAAAACGTGTCTGCAACATTAAAACATCGGAAGCGGATAATAGGCGGCGAACGAAGATAACTGAAAATAATTATGATATCTGAAAATATCGTCGAAATATTAACTTTATGATTATTAACTTTATTGATTTATGTTTTAAACTTACGAAGTAATTAAAATAGTTTTAATTGATTCCGTAATTAGCTAAGCCTTCCACTAATTGGACCAACCACCCTTTTTGTTTTATTTTTGACGCAGACAAATCGACAATTTACATGATCGATCCTACAGCAGGATTAGCTTGCAGGACCTGTCAGAGTTTTACTGACTAAAAATCACTAAACGAGTTTGCATCTGGCCATCAGCCGGAAGTTCTAAATGACTTTACCTGAATCCGATGCATCCGACATACTGTCTTCACAGTGACTAACAGGACTAACAAACAAGAACAAAAAACAAGGACGAGTTCACTCAGGTACCGCGATCATAATCAAACTTAAAGTCAATTTTAACTGCTCGTAAGGATAACACTAAGAATTCGTTAAACTGTTTAAACACAACAAGACAAACCTTGTAAACTTTTTGAAATGGGACAACTTCTCAGCCGACCAGGCCCAATCATAATTGCAATAATAAAGCAAAAAATCTAAGCAAATAAATTCAATACTGAAAATATTAAAGACCGGTCTAAGTAGTGAAATTTGAGAAACGCAGACACCGGCAACAAACACTAATATAAATAATAATTTAAAAAACTAAAACAACACGCTTTATAAAAAAAGCGAACTAAAAAATAAAAAAATATTTTACAATCAAAAGCGTGGGTGCTTTTTATGACTTACGTTTTCTTCTTGGAGACTTCACTTTTGGCAATATCTGTTTATTATATATTAACTGATATACCGCACCCCACGCTTTTGATTGTAAAATTATTTTTCATTTTTTAGTTCGGTTTTCTTATAAAGCTTGTTGTTTTAGTTTTTTAAACTATTATTTATTTTTCATTTTTTAGTTCGGGTTTTTTTTTTAATATCCTGGTGATCCTAGCCAGGATCTTTGAAAAAAATTATGAAATTATTGTATTGTCATCGGTTCTTTAGAAGTATGCAAACTTTCAAGTCGATGTGAGATGTGATGTGAGGTGAAAATCGTGTCCAAAGATTCCGTTAGATAGATAGATAGATACAAGTCAAGCTAATATAAAGCGTGTAATAAAATAAAGCTAGGTACAAATTATATAATCTGTGCTTCTAAATATTTGAATAAAGATGTTATTGTCCTTATTCTGAGCAATTGAACACAGTTTCATACCTTTATATCTGTACTTCCAGATGATACGATTAAGACGTAAATATAGGTATGCTACTTTGCTAGCTAAAAACGTAACAATACCACTACACCTATATTTTGCTTATTTAAAAAATTAGGAACATGCCAAGGCCAGAGAAATAAGTGCGTGCGACACGAAGCAACCTATTGTGTGGCCAGTGTTCCATTTCATTAATATTCAACAAACGCGACACAAGTTTTCGTGAAATGAATCGCGGATAAAAGTGAAAACGCAGCGCGAGATGCGCGGGACTTTCGGCATGTAAGTATGTAGGTATACAAATATAGTGTGCACACAACAACGCGTTTTCATTATTATATAATTTCATGGTGTATATATACCGTACGAGTATGGTATGCCGTGGTATGGAAGCTTTTGTGTTAAATGATGTGAAAACGGGTTCATTCATTTGTATTATTATACAAACAAAAAGAAAAACAAACTGTGGCGGCTCGTTCCTGGCCGCACACACTCTCTTTTGAATTTCGACCGTCGTTGCTAGGTTACTAACGAAGGAAGAATCGAGTGGGCTACGGTCCGAAAATTCTATAAGCATGTACACATTATAATATTTTATATTTGTAAATCAATATTTTATGTGGGGATAAACAGGAGATATTTAAGTTTGTTTTTATTTATACAACACGCGCATCCTTCACCCACAAAACTATTAAACTGAATTTTAATGATTTCTTTAAGTCAAATTTTAATTTGTGTAAAACCGTAAATATAAAGTTGGAGTACATGCATATTTTCTAATAATCTAGGTGAGATGCAAATGTTATAAAAAATAATTTCTGACAAACATATAAATGTTAATGTGGCATTTTTATTGGTGTTTTAGTGTTCTCTGTTCCCTTCGTTAATGGTAAAGTTTTATATAATAGCATTTTTTATTAATATTAAACATGGCACCTATTCCCTTTGGTCCTAACAGATGATCTGTAATAGTTTTCTCACCTATTACTTTATAAATTACTGTAACTTATGGTATTTGTAAATAGTATGATATATAAGGTAAAAGCTAATTTTGTACCTAAGTTAAAGCGTATATTCAGTGAAGTAAATATCCGGAAAATTGAAGAAAATAAATTAAAAAACTTATTCGCTAAAATTTATTTTATTAATCCCTGACGCAACAAGAGGGGTGTTATAAGTTTGACGTGTGTGTCTGTGTGTTTACCTGTGTATCTGACAGTGGCCTCTTAACTCCCAAACGAATGGATAAATTTTGATAGATTTTTTTGTTTGATAGCTGATGTGATTGAGATGGTTCTTAGCTATAATTTAGGAGGATCAGCTCAGGACCTTGGAGACCATCAACTCATTTCCTACTTGACAAAAGGTTCTTTCCAACTTTAACTTGTCTAATTAGTAGATATTTTGGTGTACTGTTATTTCGGTGGTATTTCTAAGACATGGTAGCCTTGAGCTGATGATGCAGGGTTATGTAGTCTGCGGGATACCAAACTCCTTAACAAGTTACAGCAGATATAGCGTGTTTCTCGTGTCTCGTAAAAATGGTCTCAATGTGTGTAGATAGATAATGATCGAGGATAGTGTGAATGAGCGGATTTCGGCAAGCAAAATATTCTATTCCTTCTATTCCGAAAAGTGTTTACGTGAACGTGAAGACAGAGCGTTGTTCGTAGCGTGTCTACTAATAAACAATTTGAAAAGTCTGAAATAAAAAATAAATTAAAAATTTAAAAAACCTCCGTCACAAAAAACTCCTAAAAAGTAAACAAATAATATGTTTTTGTTGGCCCTCTAACTTTATTATAAGTACCCAATATTTTGATCCAAGAGTCGTCGCGTCGGGAGACCACTAAGTAAATAAAATGAAATCTTTACTAATTTTGAACGGCGAATGCGGAATGTGTAAGCGTAGAAGAGAGAGCGCCAAACAGAAGCGGTTTGTGAATTATATCGAGCAACAATAATAAAAATATCTTTAGCGTTATTCTCCGTTGCGACGGCTCTCTGTTGTTTGTCCGAGCTTCACACAAAGTCCAGTGGATTGATTTTGGTCTCACCATTGCAGTCTTAACACTTAGCCGAGCGCACGCGCCGCAGAGAACTGTTCGGTTTCCACCGCGCTGGGGACAGCCTAACTGCGCTGTCCACCACGCATTAGTTGATTTTATTATACGTTGTGCTCCACAGCAGTAGTCTGTCAGCGATTGCGATGAACTCCACGTCGAGGTAGTTAACAATGACAGAAAACGAGAAAAGTCAAAATGGGAAGTCTCTCCGATCGGTCGGGCACCGACTTGCTTCAAATGGGGAGATCTCCCCAATCAGTTGGGCACCGACTTGCTTCAAAATGAGGAGATCTCTCCGACCGGTCGGCTAAGTGTTAAAAGAACCATTTCAACTTAAATACCGTAGTGTGTTTCATCTAAATTCATCATGTAGAACTGACGATACAACCGGATTTCCGTTTCAGTAGCCGCCATTATGGTTTGAGAGCTCAAGTAAAACTGGTTTTTGGACTATTTTGGAAATCTGTATTTTGGGGTTTTCCATTAAGGCCGAAAACCAAAATTCACACGGACAGAGTCAGGGCGAAATCGAGTATGATAATATAAACGAACCTCTGTTTGAAAAGTTTCTTTTTGTGGTCGCTTACAAATCAGGGTCATGGCTAACACATTCAGTGCCACGGGGGCCTTCGGTGACCGGCACTCAACGTGGCAGTGACGCCATAGGGCCACCGGTGACCGGCGCGCCCAGACTGATAGAAATATATATAATTTAAACAAATGCAATACTTATATTTATTACTAGCTTTTGCCCGCGGCTCCGCCCGCGTGAATGTCGGTATTCCACTATATGGAAAATCACGAAACAATTATCATATATTTATATAAAAACCATTCGAACCACTTTTATTTGAGCTTTCGTACCTTAATGACGGCTACTAAAACAGGGATCAAGTTGTATCTTCTATATCGCTTGACCGATTTTAATGAAACATGCCGCAGTATTTAACTCGGAATAATACTTTTAAGGCTGTATTAGTTTGATCAAATCTACCATTCTAAACAAGGAAAGGGCGAATCAGCTCAGTCTTCAATCAATATTTCACGACTTATTTATAACAGTTTTTGCAATTAATTTAGGGGTTTTAGAGGTTGAAAATCGTAAAAATTAAATTTCTTTTAACATTTTTCATTCAGATTTTTTTTATTCCTATGTTTTTTCTTAATTTCCTCCTGTCCATAAAAAAGAATTACTGTCGTTCTATACATGGTATATATTGAACCTGTAATAAAAGTAAACTTATTTTATTTTATCCTGCTGATCCTGGTCAGGATACAAGGATGAAGTTATTAAATTATTGTATTGTCATCGGTCCTTCTGATCTTTTAAATCTGATCTTTTAAAGTGGGTAAAAATCGAGTTCAAAGATTCCGTTACACACATACAGGTGAAACTAATAAAAGCGTGTTAAAAAAGGGAACTGATGAAGGCTTTCCGTACTAATTTAAAAGAATCCATCGATTATGACCATTTTTCAATGTCATATTATTTTTATTAACTTTTACACATTAAGGAAATAATGGTACGTGCTGAATATTGTCGCAGTGACTAAAGCATTCACATCCATCTTGGAAAACAAAGAGATCACAACTGAACATCGCCATGGTGTAGTCGCGTTTCAACCATCGCACGGCCATCTCGCTGGGCCAGCGCTGGGCCGTCGTCTAGTGGTGACATTAGACTACCAGATGTTAAAGTGAATTTCATGTGATCACTACAGCGAGGTCAACGTTTCGTTTGATAATTAAATTCATTACATAACCTTATAGCGTAGGTTTCATTTAAATAATTGCATATCTAAATTAGATTTCAGTGGTGGGTATCAATAAAATAGAGTACTCTTTATTGCATACGTATACGGAAATGTTACAAACATCATAACGAGAAATAAAAAGTGTACATTGGGCGGTGTTACCGCAATTCGCGAAACGCGGCCGGCGCAATGGGCGCCCTACCGAGCGACAAGAGTGCACGCTCCTTAGAATATTTATAACATTAAGTCAATTATTGTTTTATTATTACCACCTACATTTATTTAATTAATATACATTAGTGTATTCATACCATCGCCACCAGCCCGTGGTAGTCATCTCTCTGAAAGGGAGGTGTTTGCTATAGTCTTCTCAATTGACAAGCGTCTTGGTGATCGCCCTTCTTTATTCTGTGGTAATCGCAGTAGATATTGATTGAATAACAGGATCGTTATCCCACGCTACTTATTATCCTGGTACTCGTACGCCTCTTAGCTGCTTCTCACAACATTCTCAGGAAGAACTGGAGTGATGTTATGGCGCCGGTGTACCACATAGGTGTTTTCATATATTGTATGTAAAATATTATTACATTATTATTGTATACATTGTAGACACCAATGTACTTAACGGAGAAGGTGAACTTCGTGAGGAAACCTGTATGCTGACATGGGTGTGTGAACTCTACCAACCCTCACTAGGTCAGCGTGGTAGACTACGGCCTAATCCCCTCCTGATCAGGGGAGGTCCGTGCCCCTGTTTTGGGGAAAACATGGAGTGGGGATGATGATGTAAAATATTACTTTCTTGGTTTCCATATTACCTATATCAACAGCAAGGGTATTGCACAAACTACTTTATTTCAGCATTATCCAAAAGTAGACTGATAGAGAATACCTGAGGAACTATGTCCGTTTTGCGTTTACATATTGCGTATAAAGTATAAATAAAGTACAAACATATTATGGTGAATACCACACTAGCAGTCCACCAAATCGTTGATGAACATTAAAATTGCTAAGGTGAACAGTTTTGTTTCATATTGTTTAGAGATAATTAAACAAAAATAAATGTTAGGACAGTCGCTTTTAACTATGTCATGCTTAAAACATGACACCGTAGTCGTTCTATATATGGGAACCCATAAATATGTACATTCCAAACAGACGATCTTGAAAATTGGGCAAAGTGGAAAAGATCATGTGGATAACAGGAGATAGACAGAGATAGCAGCAACAGTTAAAACGTACCATATTTTGTTTTACGACATTAACTCTAAGATGATAATATTATTGTGTAATTGTCATTATAACAGTAAATTTATTCATTAAACGGATAATATTATTTCTCGCGTATAATAAATGAATATTTTAATTCATTCTCAAGTGTAAACAACAGTCGCACTTAGTAATCGGGCAAGTTTAGAATAATTTTTAAAATAATAAACTTCCTTTACTTTTGTAATTACCGGCGTATGATATACATTAATGCGGAACTGGAATCATTACAAGTCACTAATTAAATATATAGGAGCGAAAGTGCTACCCTGCGGCATTCCCGTCGTGAAACTGGTCCTACGAGATTAAGGACGCTATAAATGCACAACAAGTGATCAAGTGAAAGTATTATCACTATAAACTATGTGTGTAAAATGATTTATAGAAAATTCGAGCGTTTTGAAGTGAAGTTCACCAAGTGAAGTAATATTCTCGAAGACGTGTTTAAAAGTGAAGTTTACGTCTACAAGCTAAAATGTTGGTTATATGATACATCCGACTGATATAAAACAAACTGAATTAATTACAAATGCGAATATACATAAAACATTAAAGTCAAGGAAAGATTGATGAAATGAACGACGCTGTGGAAATGTGAAATACCCTTGAATGGGGGTATATTTTAACCTAATTTCTCTGTAACCTTTATGTCACCTATCAAAATAATCTCCTAAAACTTTGAAAAATGTTATGTATTTATTTAAAAAAAAAATGGAAATGTCCCCTATCTTAGACATTAGGGAGTTTAGATCAGAGATCCCTAAACTTTTAGGTCTTGTAGACCACTTCCCATATTTTTCGGTTTTAGATAGAGCCCCTACTTAGCAAATACTACTAATTCATTAATTTCGAATGTGTTTTTAATAGCTGGCATGGACCCTTGAGGGTTATCGTCGACCCCTGGGGGTTGATATAGACCACTTTGGGTATCAAAACACCAGAGGTCCTCAAACTTTTTGTCTTGTAGACCACTTGTGATGTTTTTCACTTTTGGGTAGACCCCCAAAGCGTAGTTAATATAAAATTTTTGTAAATTTATTAACATCAAATGTGTTATTGATAGTTAGTGTCGACCCCTTGCAGGTCATGACAAGGGGGATGACCCCTGGGGGTCGATATTGATAATTTTCGGTATCAATGGTTTACATCAGAGGTTCCCAGACTTTTTTCTCATAGACCACTTTCAAAATTTAGCTGGTTTCGGTGGACCCCCTGCA
>WUAW01004501.1:0-13072 GCA_017165845.1 Thaumetopoea pityocampa | reverse complement strand
AATGACCCAGATACTAATATTTGAGCTCATCACACAAAGTTTTCCCTACCAGGTTCGAACCCGGGACTAATTGGCACAGATAGCAGGGTTACTACAGTTGAACCAATCAGTCGGTAAATGAATTTAGTATTTATAATAACGAAACAATTACGATGTTTCCAACCTCCTGCGACACGAAGGGCTCTAGAAGTTAGAAGAGAAAAAGATGGCTAATCTTTTAAATGTCCGTATACACATTTACGTAGATATTCAGTTTGTCTCCATCTAGCGCATTGTTTAAACTAACATTTGGCTTTCTCTATTTCTATGTAATGTATGATAATAAAATAAGGCAATTGGTTTTAAAATTGGTGACTCATCGTCACTTATTAGGAAAAATTGATGCAAACTAAGCTCGGAGCGTTTTTTGTTGGTGAAAATTTCCCATTGGCAACATCTCGGGAACCGTCCGACTTAACTCTTTAGGGGATGAATATTTAAAAATCCTTTTTCAGTATTCATGTACTTTAATTAAGGAATTCCTGTGCAAAATTTCAATTTTCTAGATCCACCGACTGTATATGTTATGTATATGTTACTGTGACTGTATATGTTATGTATGTATCTGTGCGATTTCTGACAGAGTATAGTTTGAATTTATTTTGAAAGAGTAACAAAGCTATTCCACATCTAAAGAAACCTGATACAGCTTAGTGGAATAACAAACAAAGTTTCAGTCTTTTGGATGATAAGTAAGTATATCATTCCCGACGTTCTGATACCGGCTAAGTTTATTGGAATAGCATTAGCCACCTCTTTAGTTAAGTAGCAACCTAACATGATCTAGATGATGGTCTATTTATTTTATTTAAATATTTTAAAAACTCTTACATTTAGCATAACTCCCGTTTCTGTAACATTGATCGTTCTATCCGTATTCATGTAATATCAAGAACGCAGTGAAGGATTCGAAGCGTAGCATCCGTTTATACGGTGTAACTGTCACCGTGCATTCTGTCTGTTGGCAGAATCTATTGGGTCTTGTCTCGAGTGAGGCTTTTTGAGAAGTTACGCGCAGTACAGAAAGCGCTTTTGTAGTTCACAGGCAGATCCGGTGATCCATCAATACTTCAGTAGATCTTACTAAAACGTTATAAGCGCGTGCGTAGTGGAGCCTTTCAAAAACAAATAAATCAAATCGCACAATTTCAGTTGCTTCTTACGTAAGCACTTTACACAAGTACAATAAGAAAGACGTAGATTCTACATAATTTTACCAGCACCTTAGATTCGTATAAATAATGTACATATTACAGACTATAATAATCATTGATATATTATTATTAAAGAGGATAATAATATCAAAATAATAACGAGTATTTATTTATATGAGTAATTTACAGAATTCAATGAAATTTACAGCGCAAATTATTACGTATATAGTACCTTATTAGGTGTTCTCGAGTCAGTAATAGTTAATTACATATAAGTAATTAAAGGTTATTGATTTTACAATAATTTGTACATTGCAATTCAAGAAATCCAAGAGGAAGCATGTAATGATTGACTCAATACCGGTGTAGGCAGGCTTAGTGGCGTGTGCGTTCTAATACGCGTACTAGTAGATGTAAAACCGACAGAGGTTTTCGAGTCTGAAAAATCGATCTGATTCGGTCCCATTTCTGGGAAAACGTTTTCGTTCTGAACAAACTTTAGTCAACCAAATACTAGTTTAATAATGTCTGGTTAATTGATAGGAGCAAACAATGGCTACGAACAATTACACAACGCTTACATTTCACAATACTTTTTAGACCAGAAAGATCCAAATCTGTTCACATTCACATTGTGATATTTCCCACGATTTTTAATGATAGACATTTGTTGAAGAATTTCACGACATCACGTCACCGATTAAAATTCGAAATTGGTGGTTTTAATATTGAGTGTAGACTGTGCAGCGTCTGACACTGCGGCGTACGGTGACAAAGGAGTGATTTATAAGCCGAAAGAACTACAGCAGTTCTACAATAAAGTATACCTACACTGACAAAAGAAATCGGATATGCGAGTCACGGTTGCGTCTGCGTTCGGAAGTGACCAAGGAGAGCCTGACCTTCGCCCTTCAAATGTATTAATTATTTCCTTTAGGAAACAAACAATTCAATAGAAGTTTGGCTAAAGGGCCAAATGACTAGTTTATATAAACCTTTTAAAAACCATTATATTTACAACTGCTCAGCTGTCAGCACCAGCTGTCAGTTTTATCTCCATAAGTATACTTTTTATTCCCATTGCCAGTTGGACAACTAGCTCCAATTAATGTTCCATATCAATAAAAATTTTATTTTTCTGATTTAGCTGCTTTCTATTCAGAAAAAAAACGAATTATAAGCATTTCTCTTTAGATTATTGCACTTTTGTTAAATGAATTCATATCTCTGTTGCTGATTGAAATATTAACATGACTATCATTGGAGAAATATCCGCAATGTTGGAATTATTATGAATATGTTTATAATTTATTTTTGGGAAAATACCATGTGCTTTGCGCTTATTTAGTGAAAATTATAGATTAGTCAGTCTTATAGACTAGAACCATAGGCCATAGATTGATTTAACTATGTGCTGATAGCACAAATCTAAGATGAATCTGTAGGCTACATAGTATCACGCATCTTCAACAGATGACGCATCTATTGAATGACGGTATTATCATAGAAGTCTGAGTCACGGTGGTGAAGTTTGATAGCGATTTAGCATTTCTACAACGTCCCGACATCGACCGTTGGGTCGGTGGCAGGCCCCGCCAGGCCACACTCGTCTGATCGGAAGATCTTCCCTTTTCCGATACTGCCACCCTAGTCACACTTCGATGGTGAAATCCTCACGTGATTAACATCTTCATTATGAACATCACTGTTAATCATTCACCTTTCTATAAATCTTTGGTTGAAGATTCGAAGTAATATGGAACTTAAACTTATGTTAGTGTCTCTAGCGATGTAGCGTTACGTCAATGTAGCCGATACGATGGCCGATATCACTGCTCTACTTACATTACCCATTCTATAGAGTACTAAATCTACCTGTGCTGTAGTGCTCGCTAAACTAGCTTCAAAGTATTAGAATCATAGTCGTAATTAAACTAGTTGATTAGTACAATATGTATTTATATTTCGTCTTCAACCTTTTGAAGTTCACATAGATGAACGAAAAAAGATCATAGTATGTCTTATTAGATTGTAATCATTGTATCTATAATCTTAGCCATTGCATAATAGAAAATTTAGCACGCCTCTCTAAGACTAGTGATCGCGTGAGAATATTTTATAATTTCCTCAATCCTCGTTGCTAAATTTTGCCATGTGCGTGACTCGAAAACCACTAGAACTTAAACAGCATTTTCTAAAACCATTACTCCACTAGAACCGTTAAACATAGCTAAGCTATTCGGAGATTTATTTCAGTACGCAATGACGAGGTTGGATAGAAGAAAATGTCATCGCAAAATTTTAGTGAACTAGTTGGTCATGACTTTGTTGACCGTGTACGATATTATTGTTTTATAATATCACTGTGGTGCACAGTGTATCGGGATTAGTCGTTAGAGAAAATTAACTTTGTTCTGAACCTTTTGAATTTGATATTAATAATCACTTCTACTCGTTGCTTGTTATGGATCAGTGATCACCTTTGTTAATAAGTTACAGTTGTAATATTCTATTTTTTTTATTTAAATTTCTCACACTATATATAAAGGCAGACTTAATGCTTGAGGAATGCTCTGCCAGTCTACCTTTGATACTACTTACTACTTAATTTATATATACTTACTACTTAAATTAATATTATTTACTTTTATACTTGATGTCTACTGAGATAAATAAGGTAGACAGAGAATAACAAGTATAAACATACCGATATAAAATCATGAGAATAAAATGTACATTCTAATATATATAGACATACTAGCTTTTGCGCGCGGCTCCACCTGCTCCACCTGTTTTCCGCTATATGGGAAATCCTGAAACAATCTTAGAATCACTTTTACTTGAGCTTGCGTACCGTAAAGGCGGCTACTAAAACAAGGATCAAGCTGCACTTCAACTCTACGGGACCAATTTTGACGAAACGTGCCGCAGTAACAGTTTGACCAAAATCTACCCGCTGGTTTTTGCGTGAAGTTCGAACAAACAAACAAACATCGACGGATTTTGTTTCTATCTGAATAGTTATTTATCTTTGTTTTACAAAATTTGACATTTAACAATTTTATAATACTATAGTAAGTATAGTATGGTAAGGTTATCTATACAATATACTACTATATAGGTAATATAGTAAAACATAAAATACGTATAACTATTGTGATGATGATTCTATCAATTCTTAATAAAGAAGTTAACGAACTTTTGCTTTAAAAGTTCGTGTATATAAAATATAATGATAGTGGTTTACCGTTGTTCGTTCGTCACGTAAAAACTACTTTTTTATTTTGATCAACTTTTTTATTACCTAGACATCCTTATCTAAAAGAAAAAAAAATATCACGAAGTTTTACGAAACTGTAACTTTTACGAGCGCTACGCGTTCAGCGTTATGCCTGTTGTTAATGTCTCTATTTTTATTTCTTCTGTAAACAGAATATTATAATGTAATATGAGGGGTACAACAGCAAAGACGACTGTCTGTGCGTAAGCGCAACGATATTTAGTTACTCTTTGGGTTTTCCTAATAAATCTCTCTATCGACCATCTTACTATTCGTGATTTTAGCGTAATGTCATTTTTTAAATGGACATTGGCGCCTTTTCTTTTATAGCCCTCATATAAAACCACGCAGACAAAGTGGCGGGCGTTAGCGTTTAATAAAGACTATCGCGACTATATCGTGACTATCGCCATTTTTATTTACGATATTTTTATGCAATATATTTGTAATAGGTACCTATATTTGCATTGAAACTTATCGTATACCCACTGACGCAAACGAGTTGATTTTTTATGTTAGCTTATGTGCAAGAACTGAAATTCATAGTTCTGTTACTCGGTTACACAACTGTTGTGTTGTATTGTGATTCGTCGTCTGGTTATGATACTGACGGTTTTATTATTTAATTTTATATTTACTTTCCACGAGATATTCTTCTAACATTTTTACAAGATAATTTATTTTTATCATATTGGACGTGGAAGGGTAAAATCGAAAAACAAAAATTTTGGTCGATATTGAGTTTTATATGGAATTTAATTATATATTCGGAATCCTTAAATATTTTGTGTCTTTGTATTCTTGATTTAACGGATATAGTTTGATGTCGATCGGATGTATTAGAATTAGGTGGCATAATTTTTTCATAAAATATGAACTTTGAATCGATCCCCTTTAAAATTTTAGTCACTAATCGGGACTTTAAGTGCCTTCCACAACACAGAGGACAGTCATAAACTTGATGTTGCATTTGTTTACCCACCTAACATTCGACCGCGGTAAGCGATGCTTAACCCAAAGATTCTCCTTATCAGACTGTTACTATAAAAAAAGGTTATTCAGCGACAATACATTTTTCACGCGGAAATTCTATAAGTTTACTAATTATTCGGAACGGAATTTATTTCGAACATTGATGTATAATCTCAAGAATCCAGCGCTGCTTTCTTAACTGTTATTAACACTTATCAATCACAGTCACATTCACTGTTATACATATGATAGAAAAATGATAACAGACGTAAGCACCGATAAATTCTCGTACTAAATAGTTGGACGTGAGTCGGAACTGGCAGCTGTTACGAGCCAACAGCTCACTGACCGCGACGTACGCACTTCCTAATTTATACAGACTGGTATTGCTTTTCTTTTTCTATAGAAAATTGTAAAACTACAGTGGTGTATCTCTAGATAATTTGCTTTAGTATCTACGCGTTACCTGTGATTACGGTAGTATAGCGTAAAGTACCTACACGTTACCTGTGATTACGGTAGTATAGCGTAAAGTACCTACACGTTACTCGTGATTAGGGTAGTATAGCATAAAGTACCTACACGTTACCCGTGATTACGGTAGTATAGCGTAAAGTACCTACACGTTACCTGTGATTGCGGTAGTATAGCGTAAAGGTAAAACCACATTTACAGCATCCTATTATTTTTGCTTTTAGAATTGTTGTCGGTAACTATTTAACCAAAATCTACCCGTTAGTTTTTGCATAAATCCCGAACAGACAAACATACAAAGATCGACAGATTTGGTTTCAGAAGCCCTTAATTAGTCTGAGTAGTTTGTTGTTAAATATCTTTGATTTTTTTAAATTTGACATTTAAGAATTTTATAATAGTACTAGCTTTTGCCCGCAGCTCCGCCCGCATGAATGTCGGTTTTCCGCGACATGGGAAATCCCGACACAAGCATAGATTTATATAAAAAGTCTATGAACCACTTTTAATTGACCTCTCGTACCTAAGCGGTGGCTACTAAAACAGGGATCTGTGTCTTCAATTCTTCTGGACAGATTTTGATGAAACATACTGCATTAATTAAGTAGAAATAATACTATTAAGACTGCAACAGTTAATCAAAATTCACCGGCTGACTTTTGCGTGAAGCCCGAACAAATAAACAAACAAACAAACATCGACGGATTCGGTTTCAGAAGACCTGAAATAGTCGATCTGAGTAGTTTGTTTTTAAATATCCTTGATTTATGAAAATTTGACGTTTAACAATTTTATAATAATATAGATAAATAGAAAAAAATAGTTCATGACTTTATCTTCTAGAGGACACCACATTTAATTTAATGTGACGTAACATAGTCTATACAGTACCAGCATATAATTATCTCATTTGTTAAATTATGATAAGTAGGTTAGAAGTTATGAGGGAACTAATGAACATATACACGCTGGTTAAAACCAAAATTCACCTTTTTCCTTCGCCATAGTCGGCTAAATATTGATTGCTACACTTATACGCATTTTAAATACACAATAGCGAAAGCGGCATTAATCGGCAACGGAGAATTGATACGTCCGCATGCGTCATACGAAGTATTTATTTCATTTAAATATTATAAGTTGCAAATCAATGTTGATAGATATGTTTGCCAAGCACTATATATACTCATATTATATCTGATGATGGTTCACAATGGTTTAATTTATATGTCATTGTATTAAGCGTTATGGGTCTGCTACGCAATTTGTTTAGTTTTTAAAAGGATTGACGGTTCACAATTATCTATGATCGTATGCTTTTTTTTATAAAATTGTCCAGTTAGTTATTCTGGAGCCTAATTGTGCATAACAATGATACTTACAATGGTATGATTGTTTTCTGTTAGTTATATTTGTTGAAAGTTTTTGAAAACTATCGAAATACTGAGTATGATAGAATGTAATGAATATTGTCTATGCATTTTCAAATTCATTTTTTTCGTAATATACAGTAGCAGGTATTATTAATAATTCATTCATTCAAATGTCAGAGACGTTCTTGTTTTAAAAATATAATGTAAGATAGAGGTATTTTTCACGCATTTTTGACCCATCTGAGGGTCCATCGCCATAAAGCTTCGTCTATTGTCGTAATAAATAAAGATGTAGTATGTCATTAACGATAAATATTACGAACTATCGGGCTGGGTGACGATAGACGCAACACGATAGCTGGCCTCACGGTCTTAATACACATTAAAGAAATATAATTTACGCTAAATTAATTGAAACTTTCGTCATGCAGATGTGCGAGTGTTTAAATCGCCATAACTTTGAATTCGTCTAATACAGTGCGTAAGCATTCTCAAGTGATCGCCACACCGCCCTGCTATTAGCCCGTGACTTTAAAGTCATTGGTCCATCTAGCCGGCAGGCGACCCATATAACGCTTTGTAAATCGCCACTCCAACATCCAGTAAAATATACACAAAAGATAATAATTTGTGATTATTTTATTGTTAAGGACGGTGCAGCGTAAGAATATTTTACTAAACGAATTATCGCGTGATCGTGGTCACTGCGTTGAATGGTACAGAGGAGATTCTGACTCGAAACTTAAAACAAAACCTTGTACTTAACCAGTATTCCGATTTTGTTGTTTATTTGATGGGAATTTTATTAGTATGCAAAATGGAGAAAACTCATCATAGTTCGTGCGGCCATTAAAATTTCTATCTTATTTTTTTTTATACAAAACATGTTTATGAAGTACTGAAATCTACTTTAAGAGACAATATTCTGTCTTATTCTGCAATAGCACATTGTTGTGCGAAATTTAATTACAGCACCGTATGTAACGATGAGACTCTCTCGGGGCGCCCAACAACTTCCGCTACTGTTATAAAACTGATAAGTGACCATGTTATAAACCTGATAAAGTTTGTAATATGACTATTCGCCATTTAGCTGAAATTATGAAGGTTTTGTTCCAGACAATTCAGTTCATTGCATTATAACTTATACCTTAAAATTTAAAAGGTGGCCGTGATTTCTTTTATGTGAATGTTAACAGACACAAAAAAAGCAATATTTCAAATAAAAATTTGGAAAACAATTGACGAAGACAAAGGATATTTTCAAATACGTTTCGTGACAGTTGACTTTCTACCATTTCTACTAGAAGACGAAGAACTAAAGTAAGGTGTTGTTTTCCCAACTAGTCTAGAGGTTCAAGGCTTCTGTGTCCGCTGTTAAATGAATGGCTTCTGTCTTCTGGGATGCAGAAGGTGGAATCTTCTTGATATATGTATTATGTAACTAAAGGACAGACAACAATGGCAGCCGTCCGATGTTGCAGGCGCTGCTACCCTAACAGCTCGGTTTCAACGATGCAGCCTCCGTTATTATTATTCGAGCGTAGCTCTTAATGATTTTTACCTTTTCAAAAATTCAAAAAATCTTTTGCTTGGTTTAAAATTCGACAGAGATGTCATGTGCTCTTTAATTTTTTTTCTTTATCATTTTGGTTTTTCCCAAAGAGATTGCAACTTTTAAAATTAGATTAGAGGATTACGTTAAAAAATAAATAGAGTTTAATCATATTACGTCTTCAATATAAATATATGTTAGTTTCAATACAACAATTGGAGCAGTTGTGTGACAAAGTTTTGCTGTCGTTCTAACTACATACAAACTTAGGGCACTAATTCTAAATAAATCGTCAAATACTGAAATTGAATTGCAGCCGATAACTAATTTCTTATTCAGTATGTTAAGAAATTGATTAATATTAATTTAGAAAAACAGACAAATGATTGAACATTACCATCGAACGGCTGCCACTGTTAAATTATTGACCAGTTATTAGAATTGGGGCACTTTGTCTTTTCACTAGGTCGACTGGTAAATAAACCTTTATGTACGGAACTACAGACTACAAAAACGTTAGACCCTGATCGGCCACAACCTGTTAAAATATGAAAGTGCGGTGCATTGTACTCACATTCATTTTAGCAGAATTATTCCTCAGGTTATTCAATTACTCCTCAGTGTATCATTAATATAGTCACAACACAGGAATTCCTTCAATAAAGGATATTAACCAAAACTAATACGAAACCGGTTCCGATCGCTTTTGAGACAGCACTAGCGCTCTGAGCGGCGCCGGGTCGGAGACTGGCGCGTTTCACATTTAAAAAATAAACTTCCTCTAACAACCGCGATTATAACTTGCGTTTAGCTTATTTATATAATATTTTAGATTTTCCAGTGTTCGCTTGACAGTTATTGGGTGTAGTGAACTTATAGATCCAAACCACGGGGAAAGGTCCTGTTCTGCAACTCAGGCTTGCCTAACCGAGTGAAAATCAACAAGGAAAAGATGCCCATTTCTCGTTTGCCTTCATTAGCCGATAAGAATGGAGTCATGAAAGCAATACACACGAAGGAGTTGAGCATACGCTGTCTTGTATCTAAAAGTAATACATGGATTACTCACCTGGCAGCTGTTTCATGAAGAAAATAAAATAATTTGTCAAGGGCTTTCGAAGTATTATATCCAATTCTATTATTAATTATTAGTATTATTTTGAAGTATCCAAATGAAAGGATGGAGTATGGTGCCCTATTATTTATGCAAGCATCAGAGCGAAGTTTAGACTCGACACTTTATACCGAAGCCACATGTTTTATATTGGTCTACATATCACCTATGTGCGATAAAAGAAAGTGTGTGTCACGCATGGGCGTGTAGCAAACAAGTGCTTAACTCAGAATAGAATGAGAGATAGACGGCGATAAACATTGTCTTTCAAGTTATCAGTTGATTTTGTAACAATCTGGAAGTTATGTAAACAAGAAATTGAATTTATATTACATGAACTGCTGTGTAAAAGTGTAGTGTGCTGTGAGAAAGAGGTCAGTCGCCGAATTCAACTCGGCTGGCAGCGTTCGGGAAACTGCGTGACGTGACATCTTTTCGTCAGAAATACCGCAATTCTTTATTACTAAGCATAAGATATTCAATCAATGCCAATGATGACCTATGGAATTGAAACATGGCCACTGACTACGTATGGGCCTCATAAGAAAGCTCAAGGTCACGTGGCGAGCAATGGAAAGAGCTATATGCTCGGAATTTCCCTGCGAGACAGGATTCGAAATGAGATAATCCGCAGGAGAACTTGAGTCACCGACGTAGTTCAAAGGAATGCAAAACTGAAGTGGCAGTAGTCGGGGCACATAGCTCGCAGAATCAATGGATTCTGGGATCTAAAAGTGCTGGAGTGGCGACCCCGAACCGAAATCGTAATGCCGGTAAACTTCCAACTAGGTGGACCGATGATCTGGTGAAGGTCGTGGGCAATCGGTGGATGCAGACGGCTCATAGCTGCTCAGTGTGGCGTTCATTAGAGGAGGCCTATGTCCCGCAGTGGACGTCTGTTGGCTGGTAAGAACTGCTGTGTGGCGCCGGCATAATAGCGTCCCTCCATATCTTCCCGGGAACGCCGTGAGAACCAGCTAAGGGATATACCAGGCAGCAGCATTACCCTGTTATACAATGAAAATCTGCTTACTGCTCTCTCCGAAACGCCAGTCAAACGTGGGGATTATGGCAAAACCCTTCTTTTAAAAAGGCGACCCACGTCCAGCAGTGGACTCTCATGGGCTGATAAAACGACGACTACCTTGTACGTTCAAATCTGAGGTTGACCAAGACTGCCTCACAAATGGTGCCCCCTTTAGGCATGCACGAATATATTCACCTACTGGTTGCCTGCGGCTTCGTTTGTGTGATTTTTTTTAATTCTTTAATTTTAATTACCTCTTTAGTTTTCGTCCCTCTTTGTAAACGACGTTTGCGGTGACACCCTCTTGGGCGTGAAATTTTGACATTGAAACGTGTACATTTATTTCTAACCAGTAGTAGGTAATTCATGCTTCTTACTTTGAGAATATCGGACTTCCATGCAACCGTTAATGTTATTTTACCCCCTTAGGGGTGAAATTTCCTAAAACCCTTTCTTAGTAGATGCTTTGACCAAAATTTCAAGTTTGTAGCCCCAGCGGTTAACGCTCAGCGTTGACGAATCAGCCAATCAGTCAGGACAAGTACTTGTGTATGTATAGATCTATCAGCTCATCGCGTATAGTTAGGTAGTATAACGCTACACACAAACTGTCTCTGTGACATTCCATCCTCTTAGGAGCATGTACACAGGAAGGACTGGCGCTTTTTACTTCTCGTTTATATTGTATCCCGGCAACCAGACGAAGACAATTAAACGTCATCGCAATAATATGTGGATTTGGTGTAACTTCGTGAAGTCACGCGCAGCTGATACAGACGGCGACTAATTTCCGTGTGCTAAATGGTATGTATAATACATTGCTCGCTTCACTTGTTCGTGGGTAGGAAGTATTAACTATTGACTTGAGTTTATTTGATAACTATACTTTAAACGAAGACAATTTGTGTATATGAGTATAATAAGAAAGTTGTTGCTTACAATTCCGCCTGCACGAACCACTTTTTTAGCTACCCATTCGATTCCATTCAAATAAAATTTAATAACTTCTATTATGTTATTCGAGTTGTACCCGATCAGAAAGTTATTTGGTTGAAAAATAAATAAAATTTATATAAGTTCCCTGAAATTTAAATAAGTTTTCAAAAATACATTTTACTGAACTATAGATAAGATATTTGAAATGTCGAAGAAAACGGAAACCTTGGCAGCAAAGGCAAGCTATTTAAGCAAGAATGTAATCAGTCAGTCCCAATAGCATTCAGGCATTGTTCCTTTGTTTTCGTTCCAAATGTCAACATCGTATATTGAAGACAACGATTTCATCATAGAGGATTTATTGTTGTTCACAATATTTTGTATTCTAATCTTGCTCTTACCTTGATCTAAAAATGTTACTCCTTCGTCAACTTATTTTCCGATATTCTGCCTGGCGTTTATAACCCCGGGTCGTTACTAGGAGGGGAGACCCCCTCCTAGTAACGACACCTTCCGATTCTCAATCAACTTTAATTTCGCCGATCTTCAAAATAGCAGTAAAACCATTCACTCTTATTCACATTAAGCCAGTCAGCATTCCAAAGGAGTCAAGAGTTTGCGCTCGTCAAAATTATTTTCTCATGCAGTCTAGTAATAGGGTAGTTGACTAATTTTTTATATTAATTTTATCAACAACTTGAACTATAGAATCTAAAATAGAATTCTATAAATAATCGTGAAGTCGGGAAATCGTGAAATCGGTGTAATCGTGAAGTTATGAAAAAAGGATGCATATATTGTTTTATGACGTCACCGCCATTATGGTGCAGCCCCCCACGCTTCCTTCCTCTGTGAAGCAGAACACCGCACAAGTTACATATGAAACAAGTTTCACTACGCAATATTTTCGCTGCGCACACGCGACAATCGCAGTGGATTTTTCTTCTTCCCGGCACCAACAATTTTCTCCAAAATCAAAACTTGTGGGAAGAAACAATGCACAGCGTTGTCTAGCAACGCAAACACGCATACAATGTCACACATAGATGTCATTATACGATACCCGCATCTACCATAATACGAGGCATGCCTTTAAGTTTTGTCGTTTGAAGAAAAAAACACAACTAGAACCTTATAGTACTTTTTAT
>WUAW01004488.1:63845-75754 GCA_017165845.1 Thaumetopoea pityocampa | reverse complement strand
TGAATTCCATCACCGCTTAAATCTAAAGTTTCACTGTCATCACTTGGATAGTTGGCGATCTACGACTGTGCGTTTCTTGCGCAATTTTTTTCCGCGCTCCATCATCCTGTGGAATAAGCTTCCAGTGGCGGTTTTCCCACGTGACTTGGGGACCCTCAAGAAATGAGCTTACACTTTTCTTAAAGGCCGGCAACGAACTTGCGAACCCTCTGGTGATGCGGGTGTCTATGGGCAGCGATGATCACTTACCATCTTTGTTTGACCCCTCTTACATAAAAAAATAATGGTAGGATTTCCACCGAAACGTTATTACAAGGTGCTGAAATAAACAATCACAGCACTATTTGAGGCTGATTTAGGTTTCTGAACGTGCGTATGACGTCAATACGAGACGAAATAACTTAGGACTTTCCACGCGATATCGGCCCGATACAATGACGTACTTTGCATTTAAATTGACCATTGTTCATTTGCATGCGCGGTGAAATTATTTGGTTTGTGTTTATTTTTGTGATCACCCAGCTTAAGTGCACAGCCGGAAATGCATATATCTCGCGCCAGCAAAGGGCATTCACATATTCTACAAACACGACATATGCCTTGAAGATCATAATATGCACTATCGACAATCTTGACGCATGATCGATTCCGAAGCCTTTTCGCTTGTAAGCCGTAATCATTATATGAGACAATTTCTTTTATAGTTATCGCCTGTCACGCAAACTACAACCTTTTGGTGATCATGCTTCAATTTTATTGATAGTACATATCTCTCATCCAATAGAACAATGACGTAATTGCAAAAAAGTTAAAATTTTATTTTGTGTTTAATTTAGATGATTTGTTGTTTAATATGGATTTTTTCAAGAATGCTCAAATTTATTAATAATAATCTATAAATAAATTATGAAAAATCATGATAATTGATATGATTTACAAAATGGGTATAATCCAATTTTAAACTGAAACGCTTCTTCTGATAAATTGCAAATATGTAATTACGTTATTGTTCTATTGGATGAGCGATATATGTATGCATGTGTATGTGTAAATGTATGTGTATGTGCGTATATTTGTGTACATGTATGTATGTATGTATGATCACACAATCAAACACTAGCCTATTTATTACATACATACACTCACGCCGGTAACGCCTATTTATTACTCTGGTGTATTCTTCAACCGTTTTTCGCTGCGTGCACAACATATGGAGTGACGCTATTATTATCTCTGGGGCCATTAAGACCCTTACGAGGTTAAGACATTTTAATATTTAAAATTATTGCAACAACTTTGTAGTAAATGGTAACCGTTGCTGGTTTTATTCGTTTGATTTACAACCGTTCCAGTGCACCGCGGGCGCTCCTATCTCGTATTGAAATGCGTTCGTTTCGTCGTAAAGCGTTTGTGTTGCGGCCATTGTTTGAATAGAAGTTGCATTCCACTGCTCCTACGGTCGCAGCCCCAAATGGGTGCAGGTCGATAGCTGTTCGGTCTTACGTCGGCTTATATATTGGCAAGTGCCAGTTTTTAAACAGATTAAGACTGATTGATACATTGGCAATGACCCCGCTTTCTGTGCCAATGAGTTCCATGATGACGTTGATAATCATCTCAACAGTTGTTGGTCGAAGTGTAGCGGGAGTGACAGTATCGGAAAAGGGAAGATCTTCCGACCAGACGAGCGATATGTCTGACGGGGTCTGCCACCGCCCCGACGGTTCACGTCGAGACGTCGTGTATACGCTAATTCGCTATCAAACTTCATACGCGTGATTCAGACTTATAATGTCGTTACTATAGTGCTGCGCCCTCTGTTGAGGATGTGTTGTACTACGTAGTGAAGTAGGTCGCCACAAGCACAATGTTTGTATCCGAGACACGGACGTATTTACCTATATATGTATTGTATTTTTATAAGTATGTATATCGTTTTCCAGTACCCAAGATACAGGGATTCCTAGTTTAGGACTAGATCAATGTGTGTGTAAGTGTCCAAAATGTTATATTATATAGTTTTTGCCCGCGGCTCCGCCCGCGTTAATGTCGGTTTTCTGCTAAATCGGAAATCCCGAAACAATCATTGATTTATATAAAAAGTCTAAGAACCACTTTTACTTGGCCTCTCGTACCTAAGCTGCGACTACTAAAACAGGGACCAAGCTGTATCTTCAACTCTACTGGACTGATTTTGATGAAACATGCTCCATTAATTAAGCCGGAATAGTATCTTTAAGACTAACAATTTAATCAAAATCTACCCGTTGGTTTTTGCGTGAAGCCCGAAAAACAAACAAACATCGACGGACTCAATTTCAGAAGCCCTTAATTAGTCGATCTGAGTAGTATGTTTTTAAATATTTTGGATTTTTGAAAATTTGACGTTTATCAATTTTATAATTACTATTATAAAATTGATAAATAGAAAATTGATAAATAAATAAATAGATAGATAATAGGTATTGTTTCTGTTTCAGGAATTGAATACCTCTACGAGAATGGTTTATTGCAAAGGACCCCGGAAGACGTGGCGCAATTCCTTCATAAAGGCGAAGGTCTCAGTAAGACGGCGATTGGCGACTACCTGGGCGAGCGATCGGATTTCAATGAGGCGGTGCTCAAAGCATTTGTCGAATTGCACGATTTCACGGATTTAATACTTGTTCAAGCGCTCAGGTAAGCTGAATTCTATATTAATTTTGTAACATAGTACTCGACTAAAACTAATGAGTCTGATCGAAGCGGTTGCAAGTACTTGCTTTACGAGCGAAACTTTCCCAGAAATCGGGCCATATACATTTTGAATTCAAAGCAAATATTTTCTAGCAATGATAGTAATGTTTGTTAAGATTCTTTCTATCTGTATTCTTTCTATTTGTCAAATATTTTTAAGAGTGTTTAATCAAAGTCAAGTTAACTCGAAAATTTGGTAAAGTATTGCTTTTTGAATATTGATGACGTGTGACCTATGAAATTAAATTCCCATGTCGTCAACACAAATATTTAATAAACATAGAAAATGTTTAAGGGGCATGGGTTCTCATGTGCCCGTCATTATACGGCCTGTGGAGGTAGGCATAAATTGCACTGCCCTGAAAGACGCAGCCGGGACGCCACGGCAGCCGAGGATGGCTACCGGCAGGCTGAATTCAGGCTCGCGACGCTAAGTGGTAGAGCCCGAACCTCGAACCATGTAAACAACGTCTGCTGCACTAAGGCTGTGTTCTGTTTGCCTATAGTAATATTAATCAGATACACTATTGGGATATAGTCATCAAAGGAAAATGTATATTATGTAACGCACGGTTACAGAAATATTAATGATTTAATAAAAATTTGAGTAATTTCATGAAACTTCTTTGAAAATGTAAAAGGAAATTATTTTGAATCGTTGTTTTCTCACAACCGGGTTTTTATTTATAATAACAAAAATCTTTTATGATTACTAAGATTATTGGCAGGGCAATCTAACGTTTTATTAATATTAAGATTTGTTATCTAAAACAGAGGTCCTCAAGCCTTTTGTCCTATAGACCACTTGCCACGCGTTGCGGACTTGCGTGGGCTCCTTGCTTTGCTAAAATTCAATTTTTGCAAATTCATCAACTTCCAAATCTCTTTTTGCCTGATATAGTGCTACTCACTTTGAGAGGTTCAAAATTCTAACTGTAGTGAAGTCACTGTCGATGGATTAATTTGGTTATCAATGATCTAAAACATAACATTAACCGCGATCAAAGTTGATCTCAAACATGATGTTTTAAATTACTTCAATAAACAAGAGCCCTGACTTATTAAGTCACCTTGAATTCTGAAATTTGTGGCTGTTTGTATCTCAACTCTGTTAAGTGATTATAATGAATATTGTGATGTATTTAAGAGCGTGATCTGAAATGAGTAAAGCTGCGTACGACAGCTAGTAACACAAGTATAATATATAGTACTAGTTTTTGCCCGCGGCTGCGCACGCGTAATGTCAGTTTTCCGCTACATGAGAAATCCCGAAACAATCATAGATTTATATGAAAAACCTAGCACTACTTTTACTTGAGCTCTCGTACCATAACGGCGGCCACTAAAACAGGGGTCAAGCTGTATCTTCAATTGTACTGCACTGATTTTGATGAAACATGCCGCAGTATTTAAGTTTGAGTAGTATCTTTAAGACTGTAATAGTTTGAACAAAATTTACCCGCTGGTTTTTTTGCGTGAAGCTCGAAAAAACTAACAAACATCGACGGATTTGGTTTCAGAAGCCCTTAATTAGTCGATCTAACTTTTTTTTAATGTTTGATTTACATAATTTGACATTTAACAATTTTATGATAGTATAGATAGTTTATATAAACGAAAATTAGCGTTTGTCGTCCCGATTGTTGCATCCTCACAATTATACTTAAGCTTTGAAGTTTGTCAGAGGTTGGTATAAATTGGTAATGTTACTGCGGGTGACGTTGCGAGTTTTAACTGGCAACAATTTTAATTAGTGTGTGAATGTGTGTAAGAGTGTGAGCATTTTCTTTGTATCCATCCAGTTGCGCAGTCACCTATAGTTGGCGTTGGAAAATGTCTTGGCAAGCGTGCCGGGTATTTCGCACAGAGGTCGTTGCACCTTTTGCATAAATGATACGTACGAATTTTACGATTAAAAATATTTATAATACAACATGCACATTGAAATCTGCATATACATATATAAAAATCAATTGTCGTGCGTCAGTCTCGCAAAAAAACTCGAAAACGGCTCGACCGATTTAAATATTTTTTATTCGCCTCTATAGAGAGACTGTTTATGAAAACATATAAATTGTTTTAGGTGATACGAAGTTCAATGGGCCAGCTAGTAATTTTATAAATTGGTCCAAATATAGCTTCAAACTAGCTTTTGCCTGCGGCTCAGCCAGCGTGAATGTCGGTTTTCCGCCACATGGGGAATCCCGACACAATCATAGATTTCTATAAAAAGTCTAATAACCACTTTTATTTGATCTCTCGTACCATAACGGCGGCTACTAAAACAGGGATCAAGCTCTATCGTCCATTCTACTGGACCGATTTTGATGAAACATGCCGCATTATTTGAGTCGGAATAGACCTTTAAGACATCAGACATCATTCAGTTTAACCAAAATCTACCCTCGGATTTTGGCGTGAAGCCCGAACAAACAAACAAACATCGACGAATTTGGTTTCAGAAGCCCTTAATTAGTCGATCTGAGTAGCTTGTTTTTAAATATCTTTGATTTTTGAAAATTTATTCCCTGTGCTTTGAGTATTAAACAACGTTATACTCAATTATATAAATAAATGCTAATACATATAGTACAATAGTACATTGGTGGTCTAGTAGTGCCAGACACGGTTTGCGATTAAAAGGTCGTAGGTTCAATCCCGGTCCCGAACCACTGAGTTATTTCTAATCCACGTACGGTTTGGATAGTAGACAACAATGTAGTTAACGGAGAAGGAAAACTCCGTGAGGTAACCTGTATGCCCGCATCGGTGTGTGAAGTGTACCAACCCGCACTAGGCCAGCGTGGTTGACTGTGGCCTAATTCCCCCTCTTGATTAGGGGAGGTTTGTGCCCCTGTAGTGCGGAAAAATATGGACTAAGGATGATGATGATGACATACATGGATAAATGCTGTATGGCGCTAGCATAGCGTCACTCTACTTGTTTCCGTGGATGCTGTGAGAACCAGATAAGGGATGCAGCAAGATAATGGGCTGATGCGTTGTCCTGTTATTCAATTAGAATCCGTTGCGATCTCAAAGACAATCTAAGCGCGAAGATATTTTTCTTTATATAAGAGGGGGCAAACGGGCAAGCGGATCACCTGACAAGTGATCACCCATAGACACCCGCAACACTCGAGGGACCGCAGGTGCGTTGCCGGCCTTTAAGAAATGTGTAGCTCGTCTCTTGAAGGTCCCCAAGTCGTGTCCGCTTGGACAAACCGCCGTTGGGAGCTCATTCCACAGGATGGTGGTGTGTGGAAAAAAATTGCGCGAGAAACGCACAGTCGTATATCGCCAACTATCAGTGATTATGACAGATCCCCCCTTTTTAAGAATGCGGCCCACGTCTGGCTGTGGACTTTCGCATGCTTATGATAATGATGTTGATAATTACTTATATAGATAAATACTAAACCTTTATTTATTTTTCACCCATTTACAGATAGAATAAATTGATATTTAACGTACGTATTAAAAACTGATATAGTTAAGATTTTGTTCAATGAATCTTAACATATTTTAAAGTATATTTGTTGCTTATTTTAGTTGTATAAACAATATTTTTTAATATTTTCTTTTTCTTATATATTATTATAAAATTTTTAAATGTCAAATTTTGTAAATCTTAATCTGACTGATTAAGGGCTTCTGAAGAGGTTCGTTTGTTTGTTCGAGCTTTACGCAGAAACCAGAGAGTAGATTTTGATTAAACTGTTACAGTCTTAAAGGTACTACTATTCAGACTTAATACTGCGGCATGTTTATTATATCATTAAAAACTAGTTTTAAACTATAATTTTATTTATCTATCGCGCTATAATTTACAGACAATTCCTTTGGAGCTTCCGTCTGCCGGGTGAAGCGCAGAAGATTGATCGGATGATGGAGTGTTTCGCCCAGCGGTACTGCCAGCTGAACCCGGACATCTTCACGAACGCGGACACCTGTTACGTTTTAAGCTTCGCGATAATAATGCTGAACACTTCGCTACACAACCCCAGCGTGAAGGACAAACCGGCGCCGGAGCAATTCGTCGCTATGAACCGGGGCATCAATAACGGCGGCGATCTGCCGCAGGAGTTACTGTTGGTGAGTAATTAATATCATCATCAGCGCGTCAAATTCCACTGCTGGACATGAACCTCCTCAAAAAGGAAGGATTTGCTATAATCTCCACGCCTGGCAGGCGTCTTGGTGATTGTAGTCGATTTCATTGAATAACACTAAGACTGCTTCCTATGCTGATATACAATGTACACCCTTCAGCCGGTTCTAGCAGCATCCGCGGGAAGATATAGTGAGGCTATCATAATATTATACCAGCGCTACGCAGCAAGTTTCAATACCGCTACATAATAGTGTCAATTCTGATGTAACACATCATAAACTGATTTTAGGCTCTCCCTATCTTTTTCTAATGCCAAACCCCAATACGAGATAGCAAACATTTTTAGCGAGTACCAAACTACACTTCTATCAAAAGGTACAAAAAATGTTGCATTTTTACTTATGTTTAGTCCGTATGTTCCATCTAAATTTCTTAATTTTGACATGTCTAAACAAAACTGACAGCACCAAAATTGTTGCTATCTCGTTTTGGCGTTTGGCATTAGAAAAAAATAGGGACAGCCTACTTTACGTAATTGTAATATGTAATATAATACTTTACTAAAATGTGTTAAACTGGTGTGCAATAAAGTATATTCCATTCTATTCTATTTTCGTCAAAGTTATAGAATTCTTCTATTTTCGATATTTTATAAGTTACATGTAACTTTTTTCTGCGGTTTTAAATGGCGTGATTTAATTACAGTGTGGCAAGGCCCTTAGTGCTGTAGTTCCAAGTCATGTTACTGTTCTAGTTATATTTACGTAGACTGTTAGCACGCCTTATAATAATGTCATGTTAATACTTTGATAGCGTCTAATGGGCAGTGTTTACACTTCATTTAGTAGAGGTCGTTGACCCTGCGTGTGTTAGGATGATTTAGAATACAGATGATAACCTCTTTTTACCCGACTGCGCCAGAAGGCGGATTAAGTTTTTCGCATGTACGTATGTATATTTCTTTGGCACGCTCTGTAGCCTAAACGGCTTGATGGATTTTAGCTTGAGAGGTGTCCTCAAATACGTCTTAACTGTGAGAGTGCCACTGGGTAAATCAAAACTGGGTTATAAAAAAATTACATTTTTCACACAGTCGGGTTTTTTTTTCAATAATTCCCCTAGTTAAATAAAATTTTACTTATTTTCTCCTCAAATATAAGTGACAAGTAATTTACAACTGCAATTATGAGTTGTATATTCAGCCTGTTCTCACGGGATCCTTGGCAAGAAAGGGAATAATGGTATTATTAAGCTGGCGCTAATATAAACTTTCATAAGCGTCGAGACACTTAGATTTATCAGTTCACACAACCTTCTACCCGTATAGACTCTGACCTTTTAAACCGGTTATCTACCAAAGGGATCATAAAACATACATCTAGGAATATTTTCAATACAACTTACGTAATCTTCATTTATGTGGCAACTAGTGCAAAGAGTGCGAGTGGACCTTCCAAGAGGTTTCAGTACCATTTATCTTTTCCTGTTCATATAATATTTATGAGGATCGCTGGGTCTCGCCAGATGCAGGTGGCTATGGACCGGTCGCGCTGGAATTCGATTGGAGTGGCCTATGTTCAGCAGTGGACAGCTACGGGCTGAAATGATGATGATGATAATATTTATATTGTACTAGCTTTTACCCGCGGTTGCACCCGCGTGAATGTTTGTTTTTTGCTACATGGGAAATCCCGAAACAATCATAGATTTATATTAAAAGCTTAAGAACCACTTTTACTTGAGCTCTCGTACCTTTACGGCGGCTACTAAAACAGGGATCAAGCTGTATCTTCAATTCTACTGGACCGATTTTGATGAAACATGCCGAAATATAGTAGTCGGAATAGTACCTTCAAGACTGTAATAGTGTGACTAATATACCCACTGGTTTTTTCGTGAAGCTCGAACAAACAAACAAATATCGACGGATTTGGTTTCAGAAGCCCTTAATTAATCGATCTAGGAAGTATTTTTTAATATCTTTGATTAAAAAAAATGACAACAATTTTATAAGTATAGATTATACTTATCAAGATCGAAAAGTTGACATTCACGATTTTTAATTTGAGGACGTTCACGTAGTTTGTGTGAAATGAACTGCTAATATAACATAACAACAACAATGTCGCATGACAACTCCACATGAGGCATGTAAATCGTAGTTTCGGATTTATTCTTTAAAATAAGAACTTCGAAAAATAAGTCACTTTGTAATAAATTTCGTCATTTTTATTCTATTAAACGAAAAACTTCAACTTTTCACAACGGTATGGGGCCATAGGTTTAACCCGTGCTAAGCCAGCGTGATAAACCAAGGCCTAATTCTTCTCTTGATTAGGGGAGATCCGTGACCGTAGTGGAGACAAATATGGACTGGGGGTGATGAGACTATATTTTATATCATGTTTACTGAAATCACCAACATTGCTCGTAATTTTGTCATTGTTAATGATTATTTAGTCCATGTCTGCCCTTGGACTCATACCTTCATTATCATCATCATTATATCAGCCCACCGACGTCCACTGCTGGACATAGGCCTCCTCCAATGATCACCCCACCGAGCGGCTATAAGCCGCCTTCATCCATCGATTGCCCGCGATCCTCACCAGGTCATTGGGCCATCTAGTCGGGGGTCGACCCATGTTACACTTCCCAGTTCGGGGTCACCACTCTAGCATTTTAGGACCCCAACGTCCATCGGTTCTGCGCGCTATATGTCCTGCCCACTGCCACTTCTACTTTGAAGTACCATCATATATCATCAAATGTTCACCTTTGTCAATTTTCAAAGCAATTTAACTCGATACCTTAAGCAGATTCATAAATAAAGGGTCCTGTTACATAAATGCAATTATATTTGTATTAAAAGGTACCGAATCTAAAAAAAAACAATCACGTTTCCAGTAGGTGTAAAGGTTAAAGTTTTTTGCGTAATGCGAGTTAAACGCGGATTTTTCTAAGAGTTTAATAAAAACACAGTTAAAAACAACAATGTTTGTTTTGTAACACGATATTTTCTAATTGGGAATGACTTTTTACAACCGCACTTATAGGTAAGTGTTATTAACTAAAGAAAGATTTTTCGTTAAATCGCATATTTGAGTAGATCGTACGCATATTTGTATCAGTGGTCGAAGTTCGAGCCTTACCGATGGGTATTTCAATGAATCTAACATTTATCGTAGGATTTGCCTCGCTGTGTGACGCCGACATAATAATAGCCCCACTCTACCCGTGGATACTGTGAGCAGCAGCTGAGGGATGCACCAGGGTAGTGGGCAACAGCGATATCCTGTTATTCAAACAAAATTCTACTGTGATCTCAAAGACGCCTGCCGAACGTGGATATTATGGCAAATTCCTCCTTTTCAGCAGGAGGCACATGCCCAGTGGTGCATTTCCGCGGGCTGATGATGTTCATATACCACACAGATATTTGAATGTAGTTATTACAGTCTTTGTAACTAAATTACTTTATTCTTAATCAAAGCTCAAGTACATTTAATACGCTTTTTTGCACAGGATATATCGTTTTCGGTCGGGCTAGGAGCTGAATCCATAAGGTCATATCGACAATAAGCTATAAAATAATATCTTATTTTGAAACGTTATAATCTATACTATTGTAAAATTGTAAAATGTCAATTTTTCAAAAATCAAAGATATTTAATAACGAACTACTCAGATCGAATAATTAAGGGCTTCTGAAACCAAATCCGTCGAGGTTTGTTTGTTTGTTTCTTTGTTCGGGCTTCACGCAAAAACCAACAGGTGGATTTTGGTTAAACTATTATGGTCTTAAAGGTACTATTCCGACTGAAATAATGCGGCATGTTTCATCAAAATCGGTGCAGTAGAATTGAAGATACACCTTGATCTCTGTTTTAGTAGCCGCCATTAAGGTACGAGAGGTCAAGTAAAAGTGGTTCTATGGATTTTTATATAAGTCTATGATTGTGTTGGGATTTCTCATGTAGCGGAAAACAGACATTTACTCAGGTGGAGTCGCGGGCAAAAGCTAGTAGAAAATAAAAGCGTGCTGACGGGATGATTTCTTTACTTACAGTCATTATACGAGTCTATAAAAACGGAGCCATTCAAGATACCGGAAGACGACGGCAATGACCTCATGCACACGTTCTTCAATCCTGATAAAGAGGGGTGGCTTTGGAAGCAAGGCGGAAGGTCAGTACTGTGTTCAATATATAGATTAATATTTAAATTCATTCGACCTAGCATTATTATGCGCCAGGTTCTGCTGTTTTTTCTAAGAATAATTCTGCTTAGTCCCTTGTGTTACCTAAGAAACAGTCATGGTCTTGTGCAAGACTGGCAGAAAGATGGAAATGAGAAATACCAAGAATGGAGCTAATTCTATGAACACTGAACACCCCTATTTTCTAAGAATAGAACCTAGGTCGATAAGTAGTGATTAAGCCTTATCGAACTACTAGCTTTTTCCCGCGGCTCCGCCCGTGTTAATGTCGGGTTTTCGCTAATTGGGGAATCCCGACACAATCCCAGATTTATACAAAAAGTCATAACCACTTTTATTTGACCTCTCGTACCTTAACGGCGGCTACTAAAACAGGGATCAAGCTGTATCTTCAATTGTACTGGACCGATTTTGACGAAACATGTGGCAGTATTTAAGTAGGAATAATACCTTTAAGACAGTAACAGTTTAACCAAAATCTACTCGCTGGTTTTTGCGCGAAGCCCGAACAAACAAAAAAACATCGATGGATGGTTTCAGAAACCTTTAATTAGTTGATCCGAGTAGTTTGTTTTTAAATATCTTTCATTTTTGAAAATTTAATAATTTTATAATACTGTAGATGTAATGATGAAACTATAAACGATGATGAACTATGTGCGATGGTGATGACGATAATATTTCACAGCCCATATCCATTCTCGGTATCAGTTTTGCGCAAGACCAAGAGTTTTTTTTTTGGGCAATACTAATCATCATCATCATCCCAAGTCCATACCGTCCCCACTACAGGGGCACGGACCTCCCCTGATCAGGAGGGGGATTAGGCCGTAGTCTACC
>WUAW01004482.1:30974-42195 GCA_017165845.1 Thaumetopoea pityocampa | reverse complement strand
GGACTAGAGGATCCATTGTGGTGGGATAGGGTAATGAGTTGGGTAAGTTTGGAGGCAACGTTGGACGGTAGACCTTTACTTACAATGCGATTCAAATAAGAATAGGAACGTCAATGACCTCTATCTGTCAAATGTCACTTGAAAAGTACGTTTTGCAAAGAATACATTATTTAAATAGTCTTACATCAAATTTAAATGAAAAAGTTAAATAATAGTAAATTAGCCAAATATAATATTTAATTATTTAAAGTCATTATTAGTTTGAATTGACAGCTATGACGTCACAATATGGCGCAAAGTCGATCCTATTCTCATTTGAATCGCATTGTACTGAATAAGCGATCGCTAGTCGTATTTGATAAATCACTTACCTTGATGTACCAGGTACCTTGATGTCTCCGTACCTTGATGTAGCAGATGTTAAGCTGGTGTGTCAGCTATCGTCATATGACTGCTGCTAAAAAGCTATTTTTCAAGGCTATAAGAAGTTTGAAGTACTCCTAGGTACAGTAGAGAGTCTAGACCAGTGGAAATGACAAGATAAATGTCGTTATGTGAATACAATGTTTGAAAAACCTTAATTCAAACCTCTTAAGAAGAAGAAGCAGCGTTAACCAAGTGGTATGACTACGCGTGCCAACTCTTAGATTTCGAGTTAGGATCCAAGACCTCTGATTTTTTTGAAAACATCATTCGTATCAATAATTTTATAACTAACTAGCTTTTGCCCGCGGCTCCGCCCGCGTGAATGTCGGTTTTCCGTTACACGGAAAATCCTGACACAATCATAGATTTATTAAAAAGCCATATTACCACTTTTATTTGACCTCTCGTACCTTAACAGGGGTCAAGCTGTATCTTCAATTCTACTGGATCGATTTTGATGAGACATACCGCAGTATTTAAGTCAAAATAGTACCTTTAAGACTGCAATGGTTTAATCAAAATCAACTCGCTGGTTTTTGCATGAAGCCCGAACAAACAAACAAACAAACATCGACGGATTTGGTTTCAAAAGCCCTTAATTAGTCGTTCTGAGTTTGTTTTTAAATAGTATAGTTGTGGTATAGTTTTTATAAAGGTAGTAGGTAGGTATGTAGGTATACTTTTTATATGATTTTAATCCTAATAAATGTTATTACAAAATTTACAGGGAGGCACTTCAGAGAGGGTGTTGCATCGCCTCCGCCCCCGCCCCCGCTCCCGCCCCCGCTCCAAATGAAACTAAATACGATCAGCAAATGTACAAATCGGCGACAGCACACTTATCCCAGCTTAACAGAACAAATAATCGCATAATCCTTATTCTAACATCAATAAGATCCAATTTGCCTCGTCTCCGTTCAATCAATCATCGGGAGCAAATCCTACTTCCTCGAATAAACATTGATTCACCGAACATTTTTTTATTGACGGGACATTGTATGTTTACTCGGGTTGTGATTCAGTGCGGTTGTGTTCGGTATTAAATGACATTAGGCGATGGTTACGTTGGAATTACACTGGATATTATGTTTAAACTAATATTTTTATGATTTCCTTTCTGTGTGTTTGCGTGCGTATTAAAGTGATTAGCTAAACGAAACTAGTATTAAACAGTTTATTAACAACCACTTACGTACACTGACCCAAATTAGTAAATAAAAAAAAATATTTTCCTGGCACCCATTATAAGAGTGCTGGCCTCCTTTTGAGAAATTTATATGACTCGTAAGAAGTCCCCCGAGCGGGATAGCGAAATAAACCAATCTCGCTCGTCGACGCAGACATCGTCTGGAGTCTCAACGTGATCCTTTCAACCCTTCCGCCCTGATGACCAGGGCTTAAAGAGGGATTACTCTTGGGGTCGTGAACATCTGAGTTATGGGTTCCTACGTTTCGATAGAAGCAGCGATCTTGAAAAGAGCGTTGGCATGAGAGGCTCACGATGAAGATTCCTGAGACAAGCTTAAGATCTTTTTTGGAAATCTTCATTAGTTTTTCCTCGTGAGAAAAAAGGACAACCATTATAATAAATCAATTAATGTTTAACTATTTCTTTTTAACTGAGTAAAAACTATAGTTAAAAACATAGCTCTGGTTTAATTTTAGTGTATGGCATTTCAGTTAATAGGAATCAATCCCAAATTATCTTAATTTAGTCTAGACGGCAATCCGATCAATTTCGAGTTTTTGAGTTTTTGAAGGCAACAACGTTTACGCGACCGGATTGAATCCTATCAACTCACGAAGTCAAGGAAAGAAAGAAAGAAAATCACCTATTTTTTTGTCTCACAAATAAACATATACAAATAAGAAAAAGACATTGTGTGAGACAGAAATTGGTCCCTGTGTCAGCTGGCGCTGCGGCTAAGATGCACGCAGCGCTGGTACTCTGACAGGGCCGGAGAGAGATCACGATATGCAACTGACAAATACATATACAAATATACACACATATACATAATATTTACACACTTACACACGCTCATGTATACATACACTCTCATACGCATATATATAATTATCCCCACATGCACAAAATCACACCGAAATCTATATAAAGTTATTTAGAAAAATTAAAATTTAATATAACCTATAATAAAATAAAAACGGAATCCAGAAAGTCAACATTGTAACAGTTATCAATTAATGTTGACTACATTGTAACAGTTATCAATTAATGTTGACTACATTGTAACAGTTATCAATTAATGTTGACTACATTGTAACAGTTATCAATTAATTTGACTACATTGTAACAGTTATCAATTAATATTTACCTGTAATTATAAAAGATGAAGTTTATAATTACTGTTTTAGGGTACGTACGGATGGTGTCCCAACAGTGGGACGTAGTCCCAAACCTAAAACCACCACGCAATGCCGTCGTCGCGTGCTATGGGGTCAAAAGCTGATAAGATGAGGCCCTAGTCTGATATTTGTTGTGACCCCTTGACCAGACTAATTTGCTGTATAGGTAATTTGGTGTTTTGGTTAGGATGACACCGAATAACAACGTCGCTAGATGGAGCTTCCGTCGTGCTGCCAGTTTCATTAAATTCCTCGAGTTTAGGAACGGCGTAACATATGTTCTTCATATCGCATGCGCACGGTGTTAAAACAAAACCGTGCGCATGCGTTTAGAACACGCTGTATAAGCTTATCGGTCCTAGCCAATAGGCGAGCGCTATAAACAGTATGGGCATAATCAACTTCGAAAGGATTAACGATTCACAAAAGATTATATTCATAACTAGCTTTTGCCCGCGGCTCTGCCCGCGTAAATGTTGACATTCGCGAGGACATCGAGCTGATAAGGTGCTGGGAGACATGAAATATTGCCGAGAGTGCTCGAAAAAAATTAATAGGCACTTTTTTATGAAACCTTGAATTAAATTAAATGAAGGTTAATGACAAAGTGGAACATCCCCCATTCGCCTGAGGTCGTCATAGTGAATTTCATCCAAACAGGTGGGAGTAGAGCACGGGCCGGTGCCCGCCGCGTTGTAACATACATATTTATTATCTAGAGGAAGTCGCAGAGTTTACAAAATTTTCCTGTTGTTGACCCGCAAGAATTAATAACTAAATTTCAAATCTTCCAAATTTAAATTTACCACTAATCAAATTTACTTTCATTCACCAGATCTGCATTGGAATCTATCCCAAGAAGAACAGTCGACAACACTCACGCCGGTATTCCATAATGGTAGGCAGACACCACAGTTTGCCACATACCACGATCCTGACACAGCTCTCTCACCTCATCCACAACCATACATCTTTTAAGTTGGGGTTTTTAACTATACATCGATTAAGGTTACTACGAACTTGACATTTTTGAAACAAGCAATTGTTGATCACAACAAATTACCTGTAGATAAATGTGAGTAAATAAAAAAAAATCAAAGTTCTCGCGGTCGATCACCCACAAGATGGACCGACCTCATTAAATCGTCTACGAAGTGTTCCCTCGGTGAATGTACATGCAGTGGCACGAATAGAGAGAAATGGACAATCGAGCAAAAGCTGTGACCAACTTATTAGACGATCCATGACCACGACCAGTTCGCCAGGAGTGTGAGATTAAAAAGATGAAGTAAATTAAGAGGAAATAGGGCCCTAAATGCTAAATCCATAGATATTATACATAACGGTAACTTAGAACACTCGACTGAAAGTAATGTATATGGCACTATACAAGTCTTAACTGTAGTAATCCCAAAGATTTGCTGGTCGAAACTAAAATTGACCGACACGAGCTGGTAAGAATAGCGGGATGAAGGATCGACGGTGATATTGATGAAGACGTTGATGGTCATGTCGAGACATCACTGGTTACAGGTCGAAGTGTGGCAGGAGTGGCAGTATCGGAATAAAAAGAATCTTCCGACCAGTCGGGGGTTGTCTGGCAGAGCCTGCCACCGCCACCACCGGTTGATATCAGGACGTTGTATATAGTTTCGTCGCTATTAAATTTCGTTAGCGTGATTCAGCGTTCTGTGATAATGTCGTCACTCAAGAGTTGCGCCATCTGTTGAGCATGCGTGGCATTATAGTAACAAAGTGGGTCGCCACAGATCTAAAGAAAATAGTGAAGTTTTGTTTAATTCTTATTTCATCATCAGCCGACTCTGCTGAGGGTTTAGACTATAAATCCATGATTCTGATACAAACATTTGTGCTCATCACTCAAAGTTTGCATCGAACGGGTACGAACCAGGGACTCATTGGCAAAGAAAGCGAAAGTCGCCTCTAACATGGCGGTCATTAATGAAGCTGGTACCTCACAGCGCGTGGCTCGTGCGGCGGCGCAGATAACCCCGGCGGCGCCGCGCCCACGGCTATCGGCGACCCCACGACACCCGCCGTCGATAACCACGAACCACGTTCACATCACTACGGCCGTGGGGCACGCTACATTGTTAAATTATTCGCAAACTAAAAGGACCAGCTTCAAACCTAAACTCACCAACGACATGATCTTATCGTTAACTAGCTTTTGACAGCGGCTTCGCCCGCGTGAATGTCTGTTTACTGTTACATGGGAAATCGCGAAACAATAGATTTATATATCTAGCCTTAGAACCACTTTTACTTGAGCTCTCATGTCTAAACGACGACAACTTAAACAGAGATCAAGCTGTATCTTCGATTCTACTGAACCAATTTAGATGATTTCATAGATTTAGATATTTATGCCGCAGTATTTAAGTCGGAATAGTACCTTTAAGACTGTAATGGTTAGACCGAAATCTATCCGCTGGATTTTGCGTGAAGCTCGAGTAAACAAACAAACAAACAGACGTCGACGGATTTAGTTTCAGAAGCTTTTAATTAGTTAATGATTTTTTAGTGGTTCTTTTTAAATATCTTTAATTTACAAAATTTGACATTTAAAAATTTTAAAATAGTAATAAGATTGCAAACTATACTAAACAAACTTTGGATAGAAAGAAAGAAAGAAAACTCATTTATTCAGGAGAAGCGCAATGAATAGAGTAACGAGAGAGGGAAACAAAATATGCAAAATAAAAAGAACATGTCACTCATCCAATAGAACAATGACGTAATTGTAAACAAGTTAAAATTTTATTTTGTGTTTAATTTGGATGATTTGTTGTTTAGTATGGATTTTTTTTCGAGAATACTTAAATTATTAATAATAATCTATATATAAATTATGAAAAATCATGATAATCGATATGATTTACAAAATGGGTATAATCCAATTTTAAACTGAAACGCTTCTTCTGATAAATTGCAAAAATGTAATTACGTCATTGTTATGGATTGGATGAGCGATATATACAAAGTGGATGGGTTTATAATAGCAACATACAAGTTATCTTACTACGTGCTTGGCACAAAAGGGCCCGGCCCAGCTCGTCGCTGCAACAGCGGTGAATTATAAAATACCAGGTATGGCAGCGCTGGTATTCTGATGAGGTTCTTGCTGGAGAGGATTCTACGATGGAGTTACGGTGCAATGGAAATCAGCGGTATACAAACTACTTTGATAATTTGCAATAAATTTTATTTTATTACTCAACTGCGCCAGAAGGAGGGTTATGATTTTCGAGCGTATGTATGGGTATGTATGGGTGTTTGTTCGTGAACACTGTCAATCAAACTAAAAAAAAATATTTAACTTTTAAACTTGATTCTATCTTTTCATTTCATTTATTAAATTTGAAAATTTTAAGTTTGCCATTTTTCATGCAGTCGGATTGTTTTTTCTTTTTTTTTTTTTTTCAATAATATTTTTATTTCAAATTAGTTTTATGTAAGTGGCTTCGCCCGCGTAAAAAAATTAAAATATCAAAATCGAAATATTATCTCACGGGAATATATTACCGTGATAAAAATTCAGACCATAGTCCACGTGCGTGCCAAATGTCATCTAAATCCATTAAAAAGTTACGCGTAACCAGTTTCCCATGATTGATTCAAAACAATCCATAAAAACTTTCACATTGTCAATATAGTAAAATAGATACCAACCCGCACTAGGCCAACGTGGTAGACTGCGGCCCAATCCCCTCCTGATTAGGGGAGGTCTGTGCTCTGGTAGTGGGGACGTATAAGTCTGGGGATGATGATGATGATAAAAACAAATACAATAAAACATGATCACGTAGACTGAATTACGAAATACTATTAACAAGACGCAGTTTCATCCACATTCAATCTACGTACTCATTCAAGGTTTCTCTATAAAATCCCATATTTAAATATTTCTCTTCATGGATGTTTGGTCAAGGAGTACTTAGTCTTTTAGCCTGTCCGACAAATAATTAAGTATACGGGTAAGCGACCCCGGCCCCCCGAGCTACTACTGCCTCTTCCTACTCCTTCCGAGATGGTAGTATGCTATATCCTATAGTTCTTTTTCCAAACTCTATATTCCTTGCTCAATATATCTTTGACAACAATTTTGTGTAATCCACAAATTGTTGTTCTGAGTCTGGGTGTTCTGTGTTCCCGTTATTTGAATGTGTGTAAATTCCCCGCGACACAGGAATTTAATTCTAATGCGGGAGATTTCAAAAAAAAAATACACCTTTCCTTCCTTTAAAACGGGATTTAACCTCAAATCACTGAAAAGTAGTGTACCTCTGAAAGTGTGTATATTTCATAAATAAATGGCCAAATATAAATACTGTCCTAAACAGAATATTGGAAAATAATTTAATAAGCCATAAAAACTAACTAACTATAGGCCTTATGAGGAAGCTCAAAGTCGCTCAACGTGCTATGGAGAGAGCTATGCTTGGTGTTTCCCTGCGTGATCGAATCAGAAATGAAGAGATCCGTAGACGAACAAGAGTATCTGACATAGCGCAGCATATTAGTAGGCCGAAGTGGCAATGGGCAGGGCACATAGCACGAACAACCGAAGCCGTTGGGGCCGCAAGGTGTTGGAGTGGCGGCCACGAACTGGAAAGCGAAGCGTGGGCAGGCCTTACACAAGGTGGACTGACGATCCGGTTAGGGTTGCGGGAGGCCGCTGGATGATGGCAGCGCAAGACCGGTCTTTCTGGAAATCCTTGGGGGAAGTTTATCATCAGCCGTGGACGTCTTTGGGCTGAGACGATGATGATGATGATGATGAAGCCTTAAAATCATTTAGTGCCCAAGAAAATGAACTTTCTTATCGAAATTATCTGATGTTTGTTAAATTAATAAAATCATATTAATGATTAACAAAGTCATTAAAACCCACAAAATAAATCACAAATGACACACAATTTTCTTCTCTGAGTGTTTTCAAGGAAAGAGTTAAGGAGCACTTTCTCTCAAAATAATATATGTATGTATGTATNGTCGGTATTTGTATAAGTATAATGTATGTTTCTGTATGCTTCTGTACCTAGTATTCTCCTTCTAATCTCAAATATTTTCACACTCTAAGGTTTACTGGAAGAAAACAAAATTTTTGAGTCAAGTTCACCTTTGTACTTATTTTTCCTTATGTAATGTATTTACCTGTTTGTGTAAAATAATAATAAATAAATAAATAAACTTTCGACCCTATTCTATGCAGCAAAGTGTGGTGCAAATATAGCGTTGAGATCGTGCACGTACCGCCTTTTCAAACACAAATTCCCGATAATGGGCTTTAACGATTAAAGAATTGTTATTTTCTCTAAAGAATGTCCACTTATCAATAAAATTATTCCTCATGACATTATGCCTACGTTACGCAACGTCTGCTGTTATTATAAGGGCCGTGATAGAGAGCCGGTTGAAATGACCGACTACCCGCGTTAATTATTACAAATTAAAATTCAAAATTCTTTATTGCGAACATAGGTATCTCAAGGTGTTACATATACAAAAAATATATTAGCACAGTTACACTCGACCTGACCGGCGTGCAAAATTTAAATGCAAAATTACAAGAGAACAAAATCAGGAATACTTTCAAAACGTATATTATACGAATATATCATAACACGAGGGTAGTTATCAAAAGCAATTTAGTGTTCTTCATACTTTATAAAGTTCACATTGGCGGTAATCCTGTTGTAACAGAACTAAGCAAATTTAGACTCTCTCTATCTTTTTCTAATGCCAAACACCAAAACAAGATAGCAAACATTTTTAGCGTGTACCAGCCTACATTTCTGTCCAAAGGTACAAAAAAATGTTATGTTTTTGCATATCTTTAGTCGCCATATTCCGAGATCGCTTTAAATCTCTTAATTTTGACGTATCTAAGTGAAACTGACAGCATCGAAATTGTAGCTATCTCCTTTTAGTGTTTGACATTAGAAAAAGATAGGGAGATTCTAAATTTAGTTAAGTTCTGTTACAACTGAATTATTACCATTGTTACATCACGTTGTAAAAGTTCAAATTCGCATCGAAATTTTGTTATTCACCGAACGCGGTTTTGCGACGCGGTTTCAGAGGAGACGCGGTAAAAAACTCCGTTGAATATCAAACTGCGCAGTAAATATTCGTTTTTATATCGACAATACAGTGCCCATTTAACACACGAATAACTTAGCAATCTACAAAGTTTTTTTTTTGTAAACTTTAAAATAGGTACAAGTGTGTAGTGACGCGCGTCGGTCTTTATCGGCTATCGATAACCCTTCGCCCTCTGAACTATCGATAAACCGATATGTTTAATGCAGTTATGCGTTCGTATCCTAATGGCGATTTTTATTCGAACAGGTAATTAACGCTGGATATGGTTTTATGATAAAAAAAGTTTTATGGTAAAGTTGAGCTCGGACATGATTTTTGTTTTAACTGAAATGGAATGAATGTAGCGAGGCACGGGCTCCTTCTGTTCGATTCTTATCCGATGCGTTTTTGTTACATTCCAATAACCGGTAAGTATTCCCATTAGTATTTACAAATTTAACGTGTTTATTGTTTAATANAGTTTTATGGTAAAGTTGAGCTCGGACATGATTTTTGTTTTAACTGAAATGGAATGAATGTAGCGAGGCACGGGCTCCTTCTGTTCGATTCTTATCCGATGCGTGTTTGTTACATTCCAATAACCGGTAAGTATTCCCATTAGTATTTACAAATTTAACGTGTTTATTGTTTAATAATAAAGCTCATACATACGTATTAACAGCTGATTGGCACAGTGCTTGCTTTCTTGGCTGATGGGTTCTGGATTTGAATCCTGGCAACACCCCCTTAATTTTATATGATAAACACATATATTTGTTATTACTTATATTAGAATATCAATCTAGATGTACACCACTGTCTGCCACTTTTTTTACAATTCTCTCCATCTAAAGGTTGTCTGGAAGAGATCGCTGTCTGCGATAAGACCGTCCAATGTACACTTTTGTATTGTTACGTTATGTAAAGAATTAGTTATTAATTGGTGTACAATAAAGAGTACTCTATCTATCTATATTTGTTCCTACGCACACATTTCTTTTTACTTGCTACGAGCAAAGTGGCTATCCGTGGCCCCCGTGAGAAACGACACGAGTTAGGTGGTGAACTACGACCCCGCCATTTTATGAGGTTCAAAAGTGTTAAAGTTCCTCATTGCGTTCCCACGAAATTTATCTGGTTCCAGTGGACTCCCTGCAGCTACATTTCTACCATATTCCAAAACTCGACAAAAAATCTGAAGATTAGATCTAACTATGAAAATTTACGTACGCCAACGTAGACCCCCGTTGAGTCTCCCATGGACACCTGGGGGTGCAAAGTAGTCTAGACTTTGGGAACTAAGAGGATATAGGATATTCCGTCCGTCTCGAGAAAAAGCGACGCTAAACACTATTGGATGTCACTGTGTCAAGGAGTCGCACGGCGTGCTGCTTTATGACGTACTTTCTATGAAGTAAAATATAGCTATTTCGATAAGCTCTTAAATAAATATCATCCAAACAACCTTACTTCCGAATCGCCCCCTAACCTAGTATGTGTTGTACACACAATACCCGATAAGGTTCGCGAGTCTCAACCTTTAAAATTTCGAAAGACGCTAAAGTCTGATAGCACCCCATCAGTCGAGATATGAAAAGCGATGGGGAAACATGGTAGGGCTCTTCTGAAAGACCTCCCCAAACCGTAAACTGCATTCTAACCGGGTTATTCTAAATGGGTGGTGATGCATAATGGGTGTGAACACATTCATACAACAAAAGGAGCGTGTAGAAATGCGGCAGTTACTATGGTGTCAAGATCATATGTTATACCATGAAGCTCTTCGATACTAGTCTTCGGTGCGAGTGTGTCGTCTCAGAATGTCTTTCGTTTGGATGCTGGTGCCTTGAACCTAAAATTCACATTAAACTCTGTATATACCCTTCTTAGATTAACAGAAGTCGTTCCACTACAAATCTCATCAGAGTATCCGGTGGAGCCTGTGATCCAAGAATGAACTGGAGATCAATGTTTACATTATCAGATACATGTACCAAGACTCCGTTGCTATATTTAAGACCAAACTTAATTTTTATTTGCTATATTTACAAAAAGTCCTTCCCTATTACCATCGGTATTCAACAATATTCGGTTCTGACTCTGTTTTTGTTTAAATTAATTGTCCTTGTAGTCACAGCAAATATAAAAGACCAGCCTACATAGCTGCTGATATACACTGATGGTAAAGGATATGTAAAATAATGGACACAGTGTTTTAATTTCTTCAATTCTCATTACAGTAATGAACTGGTAGTGAACTATTAGTATATCTATATGTCATTTTTATGAATGGTGAACGATATTGGACCTAATACACACC
>WUAW01004482.1:0-10252 GCA_017165845.1 Thaumetopoea pityocampa | reverse complement strand
TATTACGACTTAAATTATGCGACATATTTCATCAAAACCGGTTCAGTAGAATTGAAGATACAGCATGATCCCTATTTTAGTAGTGGCTGTTAAGGTACGAGAGCTCAAGTAAAACTGGATCATAGATTTATTTTCATATAAATCTATGCTTGTTTCGGGATTTCTCATGTAGCAGAAAACCGACATTTACACGGGCGGAGCCGCGGGCAAAAGCTGGTTATAAATAAAAATCTGTTGCCACAAATGTTTATCCGCGCGTCACCTCAAAGCAGGTGCACCTACTTGGCTTTCTTTTTTTGTTGTACTTATAATTGTCAGTACAAGGTTTTTTATGAAAGAAAATATTTGGAAAATCGTACGGGAAATTAAAAAAAAATATGAGTTTAAACATCGCTGTAGAAAAAAATGAGTAATAACAGTAGGAGTAATAATCCTAGATGGATTTAAGATCTCCCAGATCTTAAAACATATTGACAGATTGATTCATTTCTTCACAAGACAGAAGACCAGTAATTTTATCGTTGTTGTCACGAATATAAAACGAATTGCCTTCAGCCTTGGTTTATTTCATTGATTTTTGGAAAATATAGTAGTATTATAAAATTGTTAAAATTCAAATTTTGTAAATCTAAGATATTTAAAAAAAACTACTCAGATCGACTAATTAAGTGTTTCTGAAAGCAAATCCGGCGATGTTTGTTTGTTTATTTATTTGTTTGTTCGGGCTCCAGGCAAAAACCAGCGGGTAGATTTTAGTTAAAAGAGTACAGTCTAATTCCGTCTTAAATAATGCGGCATATTTCATCAAAAACGGCCCAGTAGAATTGAGATACAGTTTGATCCCTGTTTTAGCAGCCGCCGTTAGGTACGAGAGGTCAAGTAAAAGTAAAAGTGCTTTTCCATTTAGCGGAAAACCGATATTTGCGCGGGCAGAGCCGCAGGCAAAAGCAAGTTAATAATAATTCTGATTTTAAACCAGTTTTAAACCAGTTTTAATATCTGATATAACTAACACTTTGCTACATTAAACGATGGTAGCAGGTGGAAAGAAGTGGTCTCTGTCTACTCAAATGGGACATCGGCGTATGTTGAATTTCAATCTCTGCAACATTTTTGTCATAGCCATAAAACTGTTACAAGGGAATTGCTATGGTACATCGAGTGTTTCTCATTACATCTGTCACGTCGGAAGCTACGAACACGTCAGTCACGTCACGTCACGGTGTACTCACGTCGAGTCATCCTGCGGCGTCGATATCAAAGAGCGCCGCCCTGTGAAATGTCGAGGTCGGTGTTGCCAGAATTACACGATAGGAAATGAGTTGCTAGTGAAACGAATTAAGGAAATATGTACAAAAATAATAAAATTAAGAACTAAGTATCTAGAGGTACTGAAGCTACCGAAATTTTAGAGTTTCTGCCGACATTCTGCCGAACATACCGCTCATCCAAGAGAACAATGACGTAATTACATTTTTGCAAATTATCAGAAGAAGCGTTTCAGTTTAAAATTGGATTATACCCATTTTGTAAATCATATCAATTATAAAAAAATCCATATTAAACAACAAATCATCCAAATCAAACACAAAATAAAATTTTAACATTTTTGCAATTACGTCATTATTCTATTGGATGAGCGATATGTTGTAGAGGACGTGCAGGAAATTTGAAATATCAGTTTTTTTTTGGGAGTAAGTAGTGAGTACGGAAACTGGTTAGTTAAATAAAAAATGTATTAAATTATTGGAAAATTATTTAACTTTAATAATACAAACAATCAAACAAAAACGAAAATCAGGAACCTTCTGAAAATTTTCATCCAACTAAAAGTCCCCAAAGACGTGAGATTAAACTTAGAGTGGAAGTAATTGGAATATAGTATATCAAGTTATATTCGCCCTTTTTTTTCTTGAGAATTGCTTACACTTTTTCTTAGAAACCAATAAATCTTTTATAATTGTTTCAATTTTAGAGTCTATGTTCGTAATGTATTTTTATGTAATTTAAATTTAAATAACTTTTAAAACAAAATAGCCTTCACTTTCGGTATTCCAAATTAATAACATGGCGTCTTAATCTGAAACTCCATGTCACATTTTTTATTTTAGAAATATTCACAAAATCATAAACTAATAAGGTTAATTAAAAGTTCATTCATTCTTCATTGTAATTATTTAAATTACAATGAAGATTTTGTATATCATAGCAAATGTTTATCAAGAAAAAAAATTATCGAAATATACGTATCTTTCCCGCGACTGTCAACTGAAATGTCAAGATGGCGACCTATTTTTAGTACTCATTGACTCCATATGTCATGTGGTATTTATGTCAAAAAAATACAAATGGTATTTATAATAATTGAGATATCAGTGTATTCCAAATTACTTGCAGTATTTCAAATTTACTGCACTTGCTCAACTATTAAATCAATTTAATGAAAATAATAGTAAAATGTAATTTATTATTGATTTCTGGTCACACTGTGCGGTGACAAACAAACTGTCAGTCACACATGATAGTGATTAGCCGACGCCGCGACAGGACGAGCCCGAATACTCGAGTGTAGAGTTTCCACGGCTCGGATATCGTATTCAACAAAGTTAATTATGATGATGTCTTGAAGAACATAAATTGTTTTGTTATTTACCCCACATAAATTCCCCATTAATCGCATACATATACACACACACACATTTTTTCTTATTCCATATGCATATATACAGTCATGCCTTTTCCCTGGTTCTTCGGCGGAGAATAGAACCCCGGTTTCTCGCGTGATCGGCAGTGATACTACTATACTAACGAAGAATTGGGATAGGCAGAGACCACTTCTTTCCTACGATCTTTTAATGTAGCAAAGTGACTATCCATTATCCACTTTTTGCCCACGCGGGAAACATCACGTATCGAATAGCGAACCACGACGTCGCTATTTTATAAGATTCAGAAGTGGTTTCAGTTCCTAATTGCGTCCCCACAGAAAAAGTATGAGGTAGGAAAGGTGTCTTTACGACTGTATTGCGTTCTTTAAAATCCACCATCAAAACACCTTGGAAATCCCAAAAGATTGTGCACATGAGTTTTTTGGTGGATTGTTGCACCTTTGCCTTTCTGGGTGGCTTTTCACCCTTATAACGCCATTCCATTGACTCTCGCTTACTTTCTGGACCATAATACAAGACCATAGTTTCATCACCAGTCACTAGTCGCTCGATCACATTCTTTAGGTTTTCTCCACAAAGATCCAAAAACTCGGAAGCACAGCGCACTCTCTCCTGCCTCTGAACAGCTGAAAGAAGTTTCGGAACCCATCTTGCACTGACTTTTTTCAAATGAAGATGTTCACAGATTTCACGATGGATGGTACTTTTAGAGAGCCCAAGTCTAGCTGCAATTTCTCTAATCTTCAAACGGCGGTCACTTAAAACCTCCTCTTCGATTAGAGCGATAGTTTCGGGAGTGAGCACTGCCACGGGTCGACCGTCATGGCCGATGTCTTCGACGGTTTTTCGTCTATATTATTATAAAATTGTTAAATCTCAAATTTTACAACTAACACTAAAACAACTAACTACTCGGATCGACTAATTAAGGCCTTCTGAAACCAAATGCATCGATGTTTGTTTGTTTGTTTGTTCGGGCTTCACGCAAAAACCAGCAGGTTTGGTTTTACTATTAGAGTCTTAAAGGTACTATTCCGACTTAAATACTGCAACATGTTTCATCAAAATTGGTCCAGTATAATTGGAACAGTATAATAATTAATAAGGTAGTGACGCTATTATTATGCCAGCCCCACACAGCATGACAACCATACATGTACTAATATATGTAGATAAAATATATAAAATATATAAAATACTATATAAATATTTATGACTCGAGTACAATAACTCGTGCTCATCACCCAGTTTGTCCCCGCCGGGATTCGAACGCAAGAACCATTGGCCCAAAAAGGAGAGACTACTGTCTCTCCTTTTCACTGAGCCAATCAATCCTCGTATTAATTCATTATTTGAAAAATAAAATATTTTAATTTCCGCAGACTTTTTCAAATTCAAATCCAAATTTTTTTATTGCGAACATAAGTAATTACAGGTTAGAATACAATTAAAATCAGTTGGTACAGCTCTATTCAGCCAAATGGTGGTACTTTTTCACAAGTTAGCGGCTTCGAGCAAAGCACTTGAGAACACTAATGAATAAGTATTTATTTATTTAAAACAGTAGGAGGTCTTCACCCGCGGACGCCATCGTATCCCCTCGGATAAACTCGACCGCACTCGGCTGCCCTCGGCTACGGTCGGCCACATTCGGCCACAGTCGGCCGCGGTCGGCCGCTCATCACTGAATGTGCATGTTATCCAAATATATATACATACATACACTCACGCCGATATCCCATAAGGGTAGGCAGAGACCGTAGTATATACTACATACATACATACAATCCCGTCTCTTTCCCATTGGGTAGACAGAGACTATTTCTTTCCACTTGCTACGATCGTTCAGTGTAGCAAAATGGCTATCCGCAGCCCACATTTCGCCCCCGTGGACAAAGAGACGTGTCGGGTGGCGAGCCACGACGTCGCCATTTTATAAGGTTAAATAATGTTAAAGTTCCTCATTGCGTTCCCACGCCTTGTGCAGGAAAGGTATATTGAGCAAGTAATAAGGAATTTAGGAAATGGATTATAGGATATAGGATACTACTATCTCGGAAGGAGTAGGAAGAGACAGTAGTAGCTCGGGGGCCCGAGGTCGCTTACCCGTATACTTAAGTCTATTTGCCGGACTGGCTAAAAGACTGAATAGGTACTCCCTGTTATAGAAATATTTGCTTATGAAACTACAGGGGGTAGACAAAAAAAATCTAAACACACTGCATACAGGACACGTAAGTTTGGCTCTCCGCTGTACAACACGTGTTGCGGTTGGCGATCGTTTTTTATTTTCATTGTGTCATGTGGACCTTCCTCTTCCGTCAGCAGTAACCAGTTCACCTGTGAGTGTCGTGGTGTGAAAGTGGTGCGGTAGAATGGGCGACCTGACAGACTTCCAAAGAGGCATGATGGTTGGTGGCCGTCTGGTTGGAGCTTCAGAGGCAACAGTGGCGAACATTGTGGGGTATCGAAAGGCACTGTGTCCAATGTCACGAGGGCATACATAATTCATGGGCAAGAGGCGTATCCACGGATACGCCTCTTCGCATTTACTGCTGTGACCAGGGGTTTGGCGATGGCGGCCCTGCCATGAATTTTCATTATATGAAGTTCCCGTCGCACTGTTTTCGATGAAATCGAGTTCCGTAGGCCGGTATTGAGTTTAGACGTAATTTTCATGGCAGTGGTCTTCTTTTTCGCTGCTACAATCCGTTTTAATGCTCTCCGGTCCCTATCTGACAGGATTGTCGTTCGACCACTGTTGTACTTTGCAGACGTCGTTTTTGCAGACGAGCCACGTCGTTTTTGCAGAAGTGACGCTATTATTATCTTGGCGCCACACAGCGATATATATTAAAGGCTCAATATAATAACGGGCATTTAATAGAATGTGGTTGCCATAAGAACTGTGTAGGAGAAACAATATACTTACTAGCATAACTAGCAGCATCCTTTCCATTCCATATATTTCACACCTTCAGGTAATTATAAAACAGTAGATACCAACACATAATAGATACATATCCTAACTCGGTACCCACCGTCTTAAATCATTGCACAAAACAACTGAACATTAAGATTCAAATCTCAGAAACACGTTACGGACAACATTAAAACATGATACACTCGTACTTAACTGCCCACCCAAAAAGATGAAACTAATTATATCCAGACAATAAAATGAAATTATTAGTCAAACATTTTCGTAAACTTAGATAATTGGCATGTTAACTTATTTAGGATCTCCAATAAAATTATACCCAAATCTTTTTACAACTTAATAATAGAAAAAGGTAAAATTACCATTCGGTACATTAAACTTCAGTGACTGTAATAATTTTAACTACCCGTCGACATGACTCTGTTAATACTATGCATTTAAAGCAACAAACAAATTTCAGCATCAATTCATTTTATTACATCAATCAATCACCAAATATTAGTACAACATAAAACCATCAGCCCACTAGACTTGAGCTGACATGTTGGTCGCGCGAGACGGCGGTCGTTCGAGCGTTGCGTCGCTTCGCAGAACGGCGCTTTCATCTGAACGCCGGGACGCGCACCATCCCCCTTGGCTTGACGGCAGACGTTTCTCATTTTCCAGCAATATTTTATGTCAATGGACTATTTATTTTAAGTAACGGAACTTATTTTTATAAACTACTCTTCACCAAAAAAAAAACACCTATGGATTTATCTTTAAAATCTAGTTTTATTCGATTACTTTTTATACACATATATACTTTATACATTTATATACTCATATACTTTTATTATTGCTTTGCAACGTCCGAACACCTTGACTGCTACCTTACGAATGAGACCTCCTTCTCCTTCGTTTTTATAATACAGTATGTTTCATTGAAAATATGTCAGGTGCTCAATTTAGCAACCGTACTCATTAATAATAAACATTAAGCTTCGATTTTATATCGGTTACATAAATAAAATCTTGCATTATATAATACCAGCGCATAATTTAGTAGGTATAAATGTACAAATAATATTAAAACTAATTTAGTTGAACCACGAACAATTGTAAGGCCACCTCTTTAATGTCAGGTTGTAGTATTTGTGTGTGACTTATAAATACTATGAGTATGAAGCTCGTAGATTTATTTATTATCTTCAGTATAAATCGAAAAATCTCTTGCGCTATCATTATCAACGGGTGTAATAAATTTATTAATACAGCAAACGAAGCATTTGATTTGATCGGCGGAAAATTACTTAATAAATAAGAAAAACGTTCTTTAATAGTTCTCTCTCTCTACAGTAGTTGGTAATTCTGGAACATCAAATTTGCAGACGACAATTATCGCGTTTTGTATTCGTGACACAACTCCGCCATGCTTACTACAATCATGACAATAAGTGTGAACAAAATATATTTACTTATTGAGGTAATAGGCCGAATTTTAAAAATTTGTAATAATATTCTTTAATCACCTTTGCAGTTGTCTATATCTATAGCAATTAAACTGTTCACGTAAATAAAATAGCAGTTAGGTTCCCTTCTTGAATATTTTTTTATATGAGAGGAGGCAAACGGGCAAATGGGTCTTCTGATGGTGAGTGAACAGCGCTACCCATAGACACCCGTAACACCAGGTGGTTCGCAAATGCGTTGCCGGCTTTTAATAAAAGTGTGAGTTCATTTCTTGAAGGACCCCGAGTCGTATCCGCTTGGAAAATCTGCCGCTGGGAGCTCATTCCATTTGATCCTTCAGAAACGCTATGACGTATTTTTAGGACGTCACTGAACATACCTACCATTGTTACATCACATGATGATGACGAAAGATAAGCACTGACCACTGTTCGGTGTTTCTGCCAGGCCATATGTCTTGGTACATTCACGTCTATTTTGGCAATGAATTATTAAATCGTTAAATTGGCTTATCGCTTCCGAATACCTGTATCTTATGTTACTCATAGACAGGGCAGCTTCCGGTTGCTCTTTTTGGGTAAAACTAAAGCATTTTTACGCAAAAAAAGGCTACCATAAACTGATCCAACCAAATACAAAATATAGAATAGCTATTTTAAATAACTTTCATATCGTTTATTATGATAGGCCATGAACTTGGTTATGCTCACCGTCCAATTAGCTGGCTAAGCGCCCGCATCGAGGCGCTACGGTCGCATCGCGCGTCGCCGCGCGTCAACGCATGAAAGCCGCGCGGATCACTGCGAACCATTTGCGAGGCCGCTCGCTACTCACCGCCTGGTTACTGCCGCCTGCAGCGCGCCTGAGCGCTGAACTCGTTACCATCGTTACTGTTTCAGTGAACACGCACCAAGCCGCTCCACTGTCCGGCAATGAGCTGACGGATTTTGAGTTGTGGCTTACTGACGTTTAAAGTCTAATCTGTTGTATGTAAATAATATACGTCTCTAATAGAGGTTCTAGACGAGTATTTTGTTTTGTTTCAGTTATCACCCATATTTATTTCTACCTCAGTCGTACCCTACCGATCTGAAAAATTTTAATTATATATTTTATGTTTTAAACATAAACCCTGTTTTTAAAACACAAAATATGCACTTTTAAACAATTTTGTCAAATTTAAACGTTATTTTGAAAACTATATTGAATTTCGAAACTACATTGTAAATGGAAGATAAAAGGTACGATGCATTAAAAAATAATAAATAATTTGTCATGTCACTTAAAGTACTTAATAAATCTCAGCAATTTTTCACAATAATAGTCATTTTAAAATATTTAATGATATAATTTCTGTTTTACAAACCAAAGATTTATATAATTCGCTGCGCTAGAGTGAATTAAAAATACGTTTCGTTCTGCGTGGCTCTGCTACGCTACGTCGACTTCTCAACAAAATATTTTATATCTGCCAGTTTTCACATCACGTGACCACATACATATATTTGTCCGCTCTGACTACGGGCGAGGCGTTCTAAAGATGTTAACAAACAACCCGTGACAGCCCGACGAAGATATTTGTAATGGTCGTCGTAATTAATCAGTATAAGCGTTTTATTAGCTGCGCGCGTGCGCTGTTCCGCCAAATACGTCGTGGCGAGTGACAGCGAAGGAAAAACAAAATGGCGCGCTGTTGTTTTGGTGGGAAATGAATGTAAATGGCTGCGGCGTGGCCGGGACACTTTGATACGGACACAGAATGATTTATGGTACACCATTTCGATCCTCGTTACAATATCAAGTCGGAGAACTTACATGTTTCAACGTGGCTCCTTCATGTTGTACAAGTTGGTAAGTAATTTGACAACGTTCTTCTAGTCGGAGTTATAAAAAAAACTCTGTGACGTTTCTGCATGTTTGTTATTAGATTCTTCTTAGTCGTACACTCCTGGCGGACTGCTTTTGGTCATGGATCGTCCGATGGGTTGGTCGCGGTTTTGCGAGACTTCTCCCCATTGGCGTACCTAGGTTCTGGGCCAAGGGGGGGCAATTCAGATTTTTATAAGCACCTAGTCAAATAAACATAAATTAAAATAGCCAATTTTTTTTATATAAAATCTTTAATTATACAATAACTATTTTTAAAAGATGTATATTGTATTGCAAATGGCAAAAAATTCTTTTTCTTAATTTTTATCGACAAAATCAGATAATTAGTAGGGACGTAAACAAAATCCAGAGGCTGCCCTCCCCTGGGTACGCCCATGCTTCTCCCTCTCTCTCTCTCTCTATTGGTGGTGCTGCGTGTACACTCACTGAGGGAACACTTCGTAGACAGCCCTACGAGGTCGGTCCATCTCGTGGGTGATCGCGAGGACGTTGCCCTTCTACTCTCCTTGTACTATTAATCGTTTGCTTTCATTGCGCATGACAGGTCCAACCATCTTAAGGATGTTATTAGGTAGTTACCTACTTTAGATCATTTATCTATCTATACTATTATAAAATTTTCAAATGTCAAATTTTGTAAATCATAGAAAAATATAAAAAAAAACTACTCACATCGACTAATTAAAGGCTTCAGAAACTAAATCTGTCGATGTTTGTTTATTTGTTTGTTCGAGCGTCACCCAAAAACCAGCAGGTAGATTTTGATTAGATTAATACGGTCTTAAAGGTACTATTCCGACTTAAATATGACATGTTTTATCAAAATCGGACCAGTAGAATTGAAATTACAGTTTGATCCATGTTTTAGTAGCCTCAGTTAAGGTACGAGAGCTCAAGTAAAAGTGGTTGTTAGGTTTTTCCATGATTGAATTCTATGATTATTTAATTCGGGATTTCTTAGGTAGCGGAAAAACCGACATTTTTACGGCCAGAGCCGCGGGCAAAAGCTAGTGTGTATAAGATTGGATCAGTTTCTAAAGCTTAATTTAATTTTCATACAAATCGCGAACAACACTAACTTATGTAGGCATCTAGCTAGATCATTATTTATCTAAACCTTGGCCATTTGATGGCCCATCATTGCTCACCAAATGAACCGCTCCTACAATACATTCTAGGGAATTTCAAATAGAACCACCTACAGTGAAAAAACAGGTTTAACCGTAACTCTATATGAAATTCTCTTTCATTTCATTTTATTTCTCTTTTCATTTAATATATATATATATATATATATATA